>OY748290.1:21150283-21243310 GCA_963556515.1 Nudaria mundana | reverse complement strand
CTGGACGCTCTCGACGCTATGCAGTGACGGGATCCCACCCTCTTCCTTCCGATACCGAACAACGCGTGCCGGTAGAGATGCCACCCCCACACAGTGGATAGCATGTTCGCGAGAACCGAGCGTTTTAAATGTTCGTTTCTCTGCCAAACGATAGTGGTCTGGAACGCCCTGCCTGTGCACGTGTTTCCTCCCACATATAACCCTGGGTTCTTTAAGCGGAGCGTGAAGAGGCACATCAGTAGGTCGTCAAGTTGAGGGCCACTCTAGTATTGTGCGCTGTGAGAGTGGTCCACAATCGCTAGACGTCGTCACGACTTACCACCAGGCAGGCGGCGTCAATTTGGCGAACCCAATATAAAAAAAAAAATAACACGATGATCAATAATTAATTATAAATTACAGGGCATAAATTCGTCAGGGCTCTGGTCTAGTGGTAACCGACAATATTAATACATTGCAAAGGTTAAGCAACATCTATTCGGCCTGACTAGATGTTGCTTAACCTTAGGTCCTTAGGATGGGTGACCATTTCTTAAGACACTGAGCACTGTCATACGAACATCTATGATAATGGCAGTCGTTAGGGGTAGTTGGAGCCCTTGAAAATCCGACCGGTCTAACTACAGAACTCGATATCGCCCATGGGTTGTGAAAGTCAGATGACAGTCGCTTCACGGAATATCGAATATCGAAGTTCAGCCGAATCACAGTTAGACTGGAAAGCCGACCCCAACTAAGTTGAGAAAAGGCTCGGTGAATGATCAAATTACAGGCATAAATTATTCCAAAGCCATCATGTTCAGGAGGTCGTCGAAATCCATGAAGCTGCAGTGGAGAACGAGTGATCAGTGGAAAAGTATTACCACAGACGAGGGTCAATAATCCACCGTACGATGTGAAAGTAGAGGTGAATATTAACTATTAAATCAATTAAATAATGTTGAATAATGTGAAAAAAATCTATTTTCAGCAACTTTTCAACTAATACATGCAAAACAGAAATGGAAAATGAAGATGTATCCTAATCAAAGAAATGTAAATAATGAAGGAATAAGTATTGGTCCTTGAAATTAGATTAGAATTAGAGAACTGCATTTTCTAACAACATTAACTTTTTTTGCATTATTAATGTTAGGAGGTTTCCACGTACGTTTATGTAACTCAGTCCCTTGAAAGCCTTGCTACAGGGGTAGAGCAGCCGGATCAATCGGATTATATGATGCAAATAGTTCAAAAAGTTAATGTTATTGTACTGGAGAAAATGCGCGCCTTTGAAACTAAGATTATTGATGACATAAGAAACAGTGTTTCTGCTTTAGTCCTGGAAAATTGCAAACTAAGACATGAAGTGATATACGCTAATCTAAAATGTATGAAGCTTGAGCAAGAGAATAAAACGCTAAGAAACTTAGGCCAAGATAAGAATATTATTCAACAGCACAAGATGTCGCTGCCTGTACCAACCTTATCACCAGACACCTTATCATAGCCGACCTTCGACACCAGATGTCAGCACTGGTAATAACAATAATAACAAACAGTCGGTTAGTGACCCTGGAACGCAAACACCCCCATTGAGCTACGCAGCTGTATCCAGGAAACCGAAGGAAATGCGAAATGAAAATATTTCTATCTCTAAGATGTGGAATGAGGTTAGACAACATAAAAGGAATTACCGAATAAAGGGAAGTGGGAACACGTCAATCGTTTCACTAAGAGCAGTTGAACGGAAAAAATATCTACACGTGTGGAGATTTGCTAAAACCGCCACGGAACAGGTAATTAGTGAATATACTAAAAATATAATAGGAAATGACTCTGAAATAACGATTGAACGACTAAAGCCTAAGACGGAACGTGACTACGCCTCGTTCAAAATTGGTATTTCTGAGAGTAATTTCGAAAAGCTTGTAACGGATCTCTACTCACACGAGTAGATCCGTATGATAAATTTATGTCTGCAACGCTAATTCTTCTTGAAGAAGACCTTCAAATTGGAAACATAAAATAAAGAATAATAAGATTCGATTGTTTTAATTCCCCTTTAAAAAATATCATTCTTAATTGAATAAATCTCATTTTGATATGATAAAAATTATTTATAACTGCCATCTGCTGGCAATTAACAATTACATTTAAAATCAATGTCGGATACACTATATTCTCTAAGCAAATAGTACTTAGTTCATCCTATTATCACTAGATGGCGCTAATTATAAATTTTAAATGAATCAATTTATTAAATTTTAATAATTTACTTATTTTCAGCATGTCTAGTTATTAAACGTAAGTATAAGTAAGACACAGTACCTTAGGGGTGATTGGTTCATTAGTTGTCACTTTATAGCCAGTGTAGAAGTGGAATTCATAAATCTGGAAATGCATATATTAGATTAGGAAGGGAATTAAGGTTTATGTTGGATTTCAAATTATTGATAGATTGGCAATGATTGATGTTAGAATATTGATTGTGCCAGTACCTACGACTACCATTCAAAATATAACATTAAAATTCCAATTAATAATAAAGTTATGATCAAAAATATGAAAGTATTGAATAGAAAAGACAGTCAATTTAGTCTAACTTAGACCTTAGGTATAATTTTGAATACAAGTTATGATTGATGTATGTATCTATTAAATAAGTAAATATATACTATGTATTATGTAAATTCAATTAGAATGCCAAGTACCAATTAAGTTATGTAGTAGAAACATTGAATCCCAAACATTCAAAATTCAGGATAAGTAAGCTATAAAAATATCTTAAAATTTCACATTTAACCAAAAGAATATGCTGAAAATGAGATAAATTCTACTCCTATAAGTTCATGAGGTATCACTGTTAGTTATAAACATGAGTTTGCTTAAGAATTGATAAATTCACATTATACTAAAAATATTGGTCCAGTAACATAGTGAAAATTCAATCTGTTAAAACTATGCTAATGCCTGTAATTATTATGAAGTACTAACATATCTGAGGAATGTAGACTACATATAAAGTAGAATATAGCAGGGAAGTAGGAAATATTAGGAGTTTAGTGGTAGAAAATAAAGATTAATTTACCAAAATTTTAACAATTCATTACAATTGTTTCTTCAAATTTGAGGTGTCCCATGATGAAGAGTGACAAGTTCTTATAAGTAGAATCTATGTAGATATCAGAATAATAGGTAGAAGCCAGATAAACATTAATTTAGATAGAAAATTCAGATTACCAAAATTAATAACTTCAATACAGATTAAAATGTTACAATATTGTATTGTTAGAATACATCATAGAGCCTTATATTCTTAGAAGTGGTTGAAATACATATCAGTTAGGTTTATATCAAGTTATTATTGCTAGAAATAATATACATGTATGAATGAAATTTCTTGGCACTAAATTTAGATAAATAGTAAATTAATTGATATAACGTTGGACTTTCACAATTCTTTAGAGATCGTACTAGAATATTCCAAAAACACTTATTCATAAATATTAATTTTATTAGAGAAAGATAATGAGGTATTCTAAACCATTATTATATTTATCAATTTTATTTAGAATTTAGGTACATTTGAATGGGTTCTGTATGTTTAGATTACATAATTAAGATTTAAAGTTAGTTAATGGTTATTGGAATTGTTGGAAGTGGGAAGGAGTGTAGATCGGTGTTGCTAGGTTATAGAATGGGTTTTACGGGAAAAGAACGAATGATACGGATATGGGAGGTGGTTTAGGAAAAGGTTATAAAAACGAGAGTGCGGGATTCTCGTCCTCTTTTCTCTGCGAATTATCATCAGTATCGGAGCTCTTTTCTCTTTTGGTTGCCGGAATTTCAACAGTAACGTAACTCTGCTTGTCCTCTGAGTGGTCGGTATCATCTAGTGCGCGTTTCGACCGTCGACATGTGAGTATTTTAAGTACCTGCACAATACACCTACCCCTACAATTATTTATTATATATATGTATTTATTTTATTAGACGCCTTTGTCTAGAATCCTGGCCAGATTCTATTCAGAGGGATACACACACATTTTACTCAAGCATTTATCGCTTCTAAGACTTCTGGGGATAGAAATGAATAGATATTTATATCTATTGCATTTGGGAAAGAGATTGAGTCTGGTCTCTTGGCGATAAGTGTACGACATTACATACTAGTCCGCGCTATGAGACTAGCACTAATTTAAGTGATTCAAGATGCAGCTGCAGAGCAACGAGGAGTCGAGGAAGACGTCATTTGAGGTCAGATCTTTTCATCTATTAAAATCTTTGTGAATTGTTTTATCCAAATACCCTCCGTGTATTTGCCAATGTCATGAAGTTTTACCCACATATTTTTGATAATTTAGAAATTGGTCACACCGTATGGACAACGAACTGACGGATGATTTCTAGAGTTTTAGCGTGTAATCTGATAAATATAAAAAAATTTATGGTAAAATTTGTCTAAGGGCTTGGAATGTGTACATGAACTATAAATTAAGGATAAATTCATGATTCAGTGTAATTGTCGTAAGACAAGCGTCCATTTGTTCAGATTGAGGATGTGTAGGTGCGATAAATCCAGCGTAGTTGATAGACATCCAGCGTTATTTAAATGTTCTATATATAGTGTAGTGTAGGTAGTGCGTACAACATTCTAGGCACATTCTAGTTCAATGATTGTGACAGCATAATCGAATCTCCAGTGTCCATTCTAATTAGTTCTGTTAATTAGCGCGTGTGGTAATGACTAAATAATCACTACTTAGCCAAATTTAACGAGATAATTTTGATGAAATCGTCTTGAACCGAAGTAGGAAGCGTGGTAGGAACTACCCGTAAATAATGGTCATATTAACATACGTACTACCTGCTACATATCTACCTACCTACCTACCTTCTTTTCTACCTACCTAATTAATGAATATTTTGAATTGGAAAGTTGTCCAAAATTGAATATAATTACAATACTGATTCTAATATCTTTATTGTATATTATTTACATACATATTATATTTCATACTGTTGTTTGACCACCCTGAACTAACCAGCGAATAACCTGAGGTGTATGAACAGAGTCATAAACCATTAGGAGGATTGATCTGAATTACATATACACTTTAGTGTACCACATTCGCTATATCATTCCTGAAATGATTGGTAAAACCAGTCCATTGTCGGAGCTATGCCTAGGATGGCATAAACTAAATTAATTTATATTAGTAACCTTTACTGTGTGATACCTAATTATATATTTGGTGAATCATGGTAATAGGTGAGGTAACTTGGTTCATAAGCCTGTGGGAATTCCTTCTTGAATTCATCTCGCATACCTTTATTATTGAAACCGCTAATGGAATGATAGTATCAGAATAATACTACCCCCTATGTGTTTATTATAGGAATTTCAATTTTGTAAGATTTTGGATAGCGGATGGTTTGAGATGGAAGCATTTTAATCTTGGGTTAAATTGTTTCCTGGTATGCTGAACAAGCTTCAGTTGATATACATGAAGATGTAGCTGTATTTGCTCATCTCAGAAATCGATTAAATCTTGGTCTACTAAGCGTTTGGCGCTTGCATATTTTCAAGGTTATAACATACCTGGGTATCCTCCAGTCTACTCGGAGCTATGTCTCACCAGAGGAGATTGGAATTTATAAGAGAAACCTAAGTAGTTCTAACAGCCTGGTTCGTTTAGAACTCCGATATCCAAGTCAGACTAGCTTGATATTACTTGGCACAACAATGGAATATTGAGTGAACTCCTACCCAACTTACCCACTCCTTATAGTACTTATTCTGATCTATCTGTAGAATGTAAATAACAATTACATAATACATTTTCAAGAAGGCTATTCTACATAGGTGAAGGTAATTATTCAATAAATACTCTACAATAAATATGGTTGTTTTATTATACCTACTTTTCCCATTGTGGTCAAGCAAATGTATAAACTATAATCATAAAACCCATACTTACTTATCCCTTCATCCTATATTAATCCTACTCGGGTTACCAGAAGCTAATTCTTAAATACTTGTATCTATCTGCTAAAATAGTTCAGAATGGATTTATGTTACATTAATGATAACTATCTTGATGTATATCTGAGTGTTTGTGGTACGGACATTCATATGATTACAACTTCAACCACTTTGCTGGCATGGTTGCAACTTGGCTTACCGATGGTCCGGACTCTCTTGGCCCAAGGGCAAGACGAGATAGACTGTATCGTGTATTGCTGATTGTATTTCATGGGCAGCCCTTGTGAATTTGAGCACTGCTCCGGACTCACTGGATTTCCTTGACTGGACCAGATTGAGATAGAGTTGATGTATCATTGGATCAGGGTTTCTACGGTAGATGTATCCTCGGATCTTCTACAATTCGTCATTTTATAATTCATGAGACTGTTTGTATGAACATGATCTCAGATATACCAATAAGCTTTGGAGGTTCTTGCCAAGCATAACTCCTAGCTGAACTATTATGGCTATCACTAGGTATACTTACCTATTGATAATATTAACATCAATATTGTGGATCTGGAACTCGTTCTAATCCCTTCGTGATCAGCTGTTCAAGCTGCTTCATCATCCAAAAATTATCTTCACGAGGAAAAATGGTGTATGTGTTGTTTTCCAGTCGGTCTCTGCGTGGCTGGGGCAGTAAAAGACCTTTTCCAACCCCACATTGTTACCTAATTATCTACTGTCCATTACCCCTCCTAATTATCATGACCTTTCGGTAAACATTTAATTATTGCAACTAGTCTGTATGCTACATCCCTAGGTTCTATAATAACCACTATAATTCAATATCTTATTATAAATAAATAGGTACTCACTTGTTGTTAAAGCTTTAATAATTTATTACAGTAATCCAGAATAATATTATCAATATTAATGTCACTTTTAGGTTATGTACACGATTGACACTAAAATACCTTTCATCTATTACTGATAGGACAATCTGAGTTACTAGAACAACTTGTCTAGGTTTAGGAAATTAAAAGCTCTAGTTAGGTTTAACAAATAATTTAGAATCACTATAAGATATTAATTTCACTTATTTAGGGTTGAAATTAGAAGCACTATCTAGGTCTTACATTATAGTTCTGAGCGCATAATCACAAAAAAGAATCCGGTTTGCTATGACACAACGTAGAGTCCTACCACTAATCACTAGACGATCGATCACTTTGGCCAATCTTCAGTAAAAGTTCATATTAGAAGTACAATTATAGGTATTCTAAATGGAACTATATAGTTGATATACTATCATCTTATCAGATAGACTAGTATAATCATTTTAGACGATTATAATGCAGCTTTCCATGTATTTCAGATTCTCCGTCCAGAATTCAAAAATTTATAATCCATGTTCAATTTATTCTAGATATAATTCCTTCCATATTCTAGGTTTTCCTCCTTCCTTCTTCTTTCTTTCTTTCTGTATTTATTTATAGTCCTTTCCTTTCTTTCTTCCCTCTTAGTTTATAGATATATATATTAGTTAGTTAGATAGTCAGGGGGGTTTTTACAAGCTATGTAATCCAGAAGTGTGGCCCTTAAATATTGAGTTTAGCGAATGGGTATTTTTTCGTCGACCAGAATACCCCACTAGGTCCTAAGCCCATCAGGTATTTTATACCAGAATGTTAAAACAATGCGCACAAAAACTACAAGGTTCTTATCCCTGCTTGAATCGTCCGTCTGTGATCGACTTGCCATCACTGAGACGGGCTTGAATGACGGTATACAAGACGCGGAATTCACATTACCAGGATGGACAATTCTACGTTGCGATCGTACGGACGGCCGCAAACAGGGTGGCGCTATGTTAGTCGCACCACCATGTTATGAGATGCGACGGGTAGATATTCCCTCCGACTTAGACCTGGATACCGTGAACTTTGAAGTTTTCTGTGCTAACATTTATAAGCAAAATAGGTTTCTATTTACATGTTGTACTGTTTACATTTCACCGCGGCGGAACATGAATATATGGCTTTATTTAGGATAATAGAAAGTATGTGTGTTAGATATAAGAATAATTTATTAGTATTAGGTGACTTTAATTTATATTCATGTAGTGTTAGTATAATTAATTACTATGAATATTTGATGACTTTTTGTGAGTTCGTGCAATATAACAATGTGCCCATCTATATGGGCAGACAGTTGGACCTCGTATTGAGTGCCCGTGATGGTGTATTTGTCTATGCTGCGGACGACAGATTGGAGCCCGTGGACCCCTACCATCCACCACGGGCGGTGCGCCTCGCACTCACCTCGTCTTCCGCGCAGGCCGTGCCCTCGCCGTCGCCGTCTCCCTCTCCTTTACTGACCACTCCCGTACACGATACCAGTGTAGATACTCCGACACCAAAACAATGGAACTTTAATAAAGCTGATTTCCACCAATTATATAATTTGTTATCTGAAATAGACTGGGGTGAAATGTATAGTTTAAGTAATATTGATGTCGCACTTAACCTATTTTATGATAAAATTTATGCAGTTTTCGATCTTTGTGTTCCCCTAAAAAAACGTAAATGCGTAAATTCTAAGTATAACTATCCAGAGTGGTTATACATCGGAGCTGATTAGGATTATACAACTTAAACATAAAATACATAAAAGGTACAAATCTAGCAAGTGTAGCAAAAACACCTAGCTACAGAAACTTTGGCTTTTTGGAATTACATAAGGAGTAAAAGAGGTAATCGCAACAGAATAAAATTGGTAGAGGGCGATAAAATATTGTCGGAGTTGGAGTCTGCTAATGAATTTGCTCGCTTCTTTCAGTCTGTTTATAACTCCGAGCCTGCCGAGTTAAATGTGGCAAAAGCCAGTGCAGAAACATCACCAACACCAGGTGCTTGGGCACATCTAACTTGCCTGCAGCCTGTTGATGTGAGGATTGCGCTCGCCCGTCTTCCGCCTAAGCGATCTCTTGGACCTGACGGTATACCACCATTTGTTTTTAAAGACTGCCGTTCAGTATTAGTGGCGCCACTGTGCCATATGTTCAATTGCAGCATTAAGACTGCTACATTCCCAAGCCAGTGGAAACTCACCCGTGTAGTACCAGTACCAAAGGGCAAGGGTGGTCCAAACCCTTCCAATTACAGACCTGTAGCAGTCCTGAGTGCTCCGGCCAAGGTTTTCGAAATTGCCATCCACAGATGCTTATACACGCAGTTAAGTGCCCAGCTGTCAGACGCACAGCACGGCTTCCTTCCTGGGCGTGGGATAACGGGAAACTTACTACATTTAATGACATGTCTGGTACCAGCGGTTGATGCAGGTCTCCAGGTGGATGTGACCTACTTTGATTTTCAGAAGGCTTTTGATACCGTCGACAATGATGTCCTTTTGTTAAAGTTGGCAAGCATGGGTTGTACTCCACATACACTGTCATTTTTTGCAAGCTATTTGAGGGACAGATGCCAGTACGTGGACTGTGGTGGGCACATCTCTAGCACATACTACACACGATCCGGTGTCAGTCAGGGCAGCAATTTGGGACCTTTCTTGTTTGTTCTGATGATTAATGATTTACCCAAAGTTGTCAGACATTCAACATGTCTTCTATTTGCTGACGATCTAAAGCTGATTCTTGATGTGGAGCAAAATACGGATCATGATGTGCTACAACAAGATATCGACAACGTCGTTGATTGGAGCAAGAAAAATAGGCTATACTTCAACGTATCGAAATACTCGGTTATGTCATTCTGCCGTAATCGCACGCCTAGACACCACACATATCATATGGGTGAAGAACCACTAGAGTGAGTTTCAGAAGTACGAGACTTGGGCATTCAATTTAACGTGACTCTAACCTTCCGACAGCACATCATCGACGTCTGTAGAAAAGCATATCGAGCGCTGGGTTTTGTTCTGCGTCAAGCAAGTCACTTTACGAACATCAATGCCTTGAAGGTTCTATTTGAGGCTCTTGTGAGAAGCCAAAAACTACTGTGCCGATTTCAAAAATTCTTTCACGATTGGATAGTTCTATTACATTCACCTTGAGTAACATAGGCTACTTTTTATCCCGGAAATGTGTTCCCACGAGAACCGGCAACGATTAAACTACATCACGCGGGCGGAGATGCGGCGATCAGCTAGTTAGTAATATATACGAGTATCATTGGTGACGACTATTTTATAAGAATAAGCATGAAATATTAAATCAATACAAATTTTATTCATTTAGTTATTTTTTATTTCATCGTTTTTCATCTATAATATATTACGAGTATATATAATAAACAAGGAAATAAATAATACAGCTGACAACATCTGACAGACACAACTAACGTCCGAGAGTTGCCGGAATCGGCCACAGCGCGGCGCCACTAGAGTTATCCAAGAGCCCTATACAGTAAAATGTTCAGTTTTTTTACTGTAAAAGCGATCTGCTACATCAAGTTTACAAGAAGATGTTTTTACCTTTAATATCTATATAATATTTAATCAAATTATATACCTCGGCACGCTATTCTAAACGACATAATTCGTAGGGCTCTTTCCACCGCAGGTCTTCCGGCCGTACGCGAACCAAATGGTTTAGCACGAAGCGATGGAAAGAGACCGGACGGTATGTCGTTGCTACCGTGGAAGATGGGAAGGTCTTTGGTGTGGGACGCTACATGCGTTGACACCTTAGCACCTTCACACCTTCCAAGCACATCCGGATGTGCCGGCGCTGCTGCTGCATCGGCTGAAGGCTTTAAACGGCGTAAATATGCTAACCTAGCAGGTGATAACATATTTGAGCCGTTTGGGGTTGAGACACTGGGGTCATGGGGTCCGAGTGCTCGCCGCCTTTATAGAGACATTGCTAAACGTCTAATCGATGCTTCTCAGGACCAGAAGGCTGGCTATTTTCTGGTCCAAAGAATAAGTATCGCCATCCAACGTGGCAACACAGCCAGCATTCTTGGAACCTTCCCAGTCGGCAATGACGCGGAGGATTTTTTAAACGATATTTGGTAATGTAAATATTTTTAGTCTATAATTATGTTTATTTTGTATATTGTAATTCTTATTGTAAATAAATTATTTTATCAAATTATATTATTAATTTCTTTTTAAACGTAAGTATTTATTTGCAATAATCACAGTATTTTATTTGGATGTTTCTATCAACATGGTGTCTCAAGTCCGCTGATCGGTCGAACGACTGACATGAGTGCTGTCACTCTGGATAACGACAAACTGTTCCGAGCGCCATGGTAAGGGAGAGCCCTTACCATGGCGCTCGGAACAGTTTGTCGTTATCCAATCGTATCGCAGGAAATTTCAAAAATGTGTAAATTGAGACACGCGTTCGGAATTTTCTGCGATATCATTGGCTATAGACAAACTCAACCGATGCCATGCTAACTCAGAAATCCTGACAATTACTTTGTTATTGTCGCCATGACAACACGATGTAAGTTACATATCGATAAAAAATTGCAAATGCAAAGAGGTTCAATATAATCATAATTGTAATTCACCAAAACCTCGATGCCGTCCACCATCACCTTGAGATGGCACGGCCCGCTTTGATGTTCCTCACGGAGACACAAATACGCCGCCCTGACGACACGTCTTACCTGTGTTACCCCGGCTATGTCGTCGAGGAACAATTTCAAGACAAAGCCGGGGTGTGCGTGTTCGTTAGCCCCTCCAACTCCGTCCTTTGGCTGCACGTAGACCATGGCTCTATGAACCAGATCTACGTGTGCTCTTCCAGTACCTCAGCGAGACGGCTGATGAAGCGCAGGTGCGGTTCCCGAACGCTGACCTAGTATTTCTGGGGACTTCAATGGCCATCACATTGAATGGTTGGGGTCCCTCAGGACTGATCATGCGGGTAGGGCCGCCCATGCGTTCGCTCTCTCTCACGGTCTGACCCAGATGGTATGCGGGATCACCCGGATACCAGACAGGTCAGATCACACGTCCGCTCTGCTGGATCTACTGCTGACGAGTCGCCCAGCCCAGTACAGTGTTTCGGTAGGATCCCCATTGCGTAGTTCCGACCACTGTGTCGTTCACGCTGGCATGAAGGTGTCATCTCCTGCACGTGCTGTACAAACGTCACGACGACTATGGCACTACTCGTCAGCGGATTGGGACGGTCTACGCGATTATTATGCGTCCGTCCCCTGGAGCCAGCGCTGCTTTGTAGGAAAGGTTCCTTCGGATAGCGCTTCTGCGATTGCTGGCGAGATCAGTTTAGGGATAGAATATTACATCCCTTTCACTGATGTCGCCAATATCCGCAGAGCCCGTCCCTGGTTCGGGCGAGATTGTACCAAAGCTGTTCGACAAAAACAGTTGGCATATCGCGCCTGGATCAGGGCCCGGACTGTGCGCGACCCAAATGTGGGCCACCTCAAAGCAGCGTAGGTACAACCAGGCCACAAAATCCAGTAAGAGGGCCTTTAAGAGAGCGGATGCCCAGCGCGTCGCGCGGCTTGGTCAGGAGCTCACTTCCCATCCCACGGGCAGCCGTGGATTCTCGCAACTGGCCAAAGCCGTGCAATCTAACTTTTAGCAGCCCTCGCTGCCACCGCAGCGTTACCCAGATGGAACACTGGTTCACAAAGCCCAAGAGAAAGCAGATATGCTCGCAGACCTCTTTGCGGCTAATTCCCGGGTCGACGACCGTGGCCTGTAGCCCCCCGCCATCGCCAACTGTGGCCACACTATGCCTGATATTGCTATCAGGCAATGTGATGTTCGGGCAGTGCTGCGGTCACTCGACACGCGGAAAGCCAGTGGCCCTGACGGCATTCCGGCGGTGGTGCTACGAAAATTTGCAGCTGAGTTGTCTCCTGTATTAACGCATCTGTACCGCCTGTCAAACTCTACAGGGCTCGTGCCGGAGGTCTGGAAGGAGGCGAACGTACAACCAATCCCCAAGAAAGGGGATCGATCCGATCCAGGCAACTGTCGACCCATAGCTGTCACCTCAGCCATTTGCAAGGTGCTTGAGCTCCTTATAAATAAGTAGCTCATGCGATACCTAGAGGATCAGTCTCCAATCAATGATCGACAATATGGCTTCAGGCCAAAACGATCAACGGGTGACCTCCTGGCATTCGTCACGCATGTATGGGGTGGGGCTATGGAAAGGTACGGCGAGTCCTTAGCTATTAGCCTGGACATTGCCAAAGCTTTCGATATGGTCTGGCATACTTCGCTCTTTTCCAAGCTTCCGTCATATGGTCTACCTCCTCAACAGTGCAGCTGAATTGTCAGCTTTTTAAACGAGCGCCGAGTGCGGGTCTTCAGCGATGGCCAGGCTTCTCGCTTCTTGCAAGTGAATGCCGGAGTACCGCAGGGATCCGTACTGTTATCAACTCTCTTTCTTCTGCATATCAATGATATGCTATCCCTCGGGAACATTCATTGCTATGCAGATGGACAGCACACTGCACGGGAGTTACTCGGTTCGTCCGACGACGGGGCGATCTGAGATTAAGGAGAAGAGACGACGAGTCGTGGCTGATCTCGACCGTAACCTCGACAGTATATCTCAATGGGGTACTGAGAACCTGGTAGAGTTCAATGCACGCAAAACACAGGCGAGTGCATTTACAGCGAAGAAATCCCCTTTTCTTCCCCTACCCTCTCTTCAGAATGCATTATTACCAATCAAGGAGACAACCTTGACATCCTTGGCATAGACGTTCGTTGAGACTTCTATAATAAAAACTACATCGAAAGATGTATTGGGCTAGCTTCGCGGAAACCTAGAATACTGAATAAGGTAAAGCGATTCTTTACACCGGACCAGAGGTGTCTGCTGTACAAGACGCAGATTAGACCCTGCGTCGAATACTGCTCTCACCTCTGGGACGGCTCCGCGAAGTATCTGCTGGACGCTCTCGACGCTATGCAGCGACGGGCTATCCGTATTATAGATTGTCCGGAGGTAACGGGAAGCTTTGAGCCGCTAGCTCAGTGCTGAACAATAGCTTCCTTGGCCGCATTCTACCGTATTTACCACGGCGAGTGTTCTGAAGAGCTCTTCAATCTGATCCCACCCTCTTCCTTCCGATCCCGAACAACACGTGCCGGGCAGAGATGCCACTCCCACACAGTGGATAGCAGAACATTCGCAAGAACCGAGCGTTTTAAACGTTCGTTTCTCTGCCGAACGATAGTGGCCTGGAACGCCCTGCCTGTGCACGTGTTTCCTCCCACATATAATCCTGGGTTCTTTAAGCGGAGCGTGAAGAGGCACATCAGTAGGTCGTCAAGTTGAGGGCCACTCTCTATAGTATTGTGTGCTGTGAGAATGGCCCACAATCGCTAGACGTCGTCACGACTTACCACCAGGCGGGCGGCGTCAATTAGGCGAACCAAATATAAAAAAAAAACTTCACATAGTATAAAACAAGTCGCTTCTTGCCGTATGTACCTATGCCTATGCATAGATCTTTAAAACTACGTAACGGATTTTTATGCGGTTTTCACCAATGGATAGAGTGGTTCCCAAGAAAGGTTATTAGTACAGTCAGCTTCAGAGAAAAGGAACTCCCCTTGATAATGACATGAAAGCATTAAAGTTTTTTGAATTATTGTGTATATGGCATGTTGGTCTAGTGGTTATGACCGCTGCTTTGTGGACACGGCAACCGAGGTTCAAATCCTCGGAGACAAGTTTTTTTTTATTCATATAATTATTTTTTAATTTTCTTAAGCACTTTTTGTTAATTAATATTTAAGGAATCAAATTGTATAGTAGCTATGAGGTTTGTAAGAAAAGATAGGCTTATTGCATAAACAATATTAATTTATTTCTCGAATTACATTTCTAGGTTTTTTTCTTTCCTCTTTCCATTCCTGGTTGAGTATACAGTTTTTCTATCTGAGTTAAATTAGGGTTACTTATTTTTAAATTTTACCTGACCTAAATTTATTGACAAAAACTATACCCTAAGTGAAGTATAAAATGTTTACTTAATATACTAAATATCGCCGCGTCACATGACTCACGAATGACGTCACGTGATGCGATCGTTCGCTGAGCTGCGAAGGAGCAAGCAGCTTCATCTGCCTTTTTTTTGCATGTTCATATTAATTTGTAATTTTCTGATATTTTTCGTCTTTCGGCTCAATTGTATACCAAGATACAATTTACTCACAAAAAAATACCACATTAATTTATGTGCTGTTTGAGGATACGAACTCGCATCTCCAGCGCCAGCCGATCACCTAGGCCGTGCCTTATACCACTAGGCTATCGGTTCACTTGATAATAATGGCGAAAATATGAATAGCATTACTCCTTTTATCGAACAAAGTTGATTACGGTGTAATTTTCTATACCTTAAGGTTTAAATTTCAACTTCCAACATATGTGAAAATAGTAACTGCTGAATAGACTAAAATATAAGGTTGAAATTAGTATAGATTTCTCGTTTAGTTCAATAGATTACGCTTGATACAGCTTATTGCACTACCGTCATGTTTTACTTCAAAAACTTATCTGCTGTATGAGCTGCGGCTATAGTATTATAATTATATAGTAGGCTATAGTATATAACTGTGATTGAAGGTAACTTTATAATTCGTGGTAATTTGCATTGGTGTTAATCCTCCTCGTAATATTATTCAATTTATTAAGTTTTTGATCAGTTTTTTGAGTAAATTGAAACTCTTTTGCTACTCGTTGTTTAAATTTCGACTAGAAAACGAAATTGTTATATTTACCGACGAAAAATGCCGCAAGTCAGATAGGGATGGCCGAAAAATTTTATGGAGAAGAAGTGGCCAACAGTTCAACCCTAAAAACGTATTAGACTTGAGAACAAGCGGGCGGTTAACATTAGGTAAGTAAATGATTATATTCTTTAACATAAAATAAATTAATAATAACATAAAACTAATACATACATAATTATATCAATATATATATATATATATATATATATATATATATATATATATATATATATATATATATTATATATTTCTAATTATTATTGCTGCTGACATTGATTTACATATTGCAACAGATTTGAAAAGGTTTATTATGTTAGGTTACTGGGGATTGATGTCTTCAATGGGCCCAGGCGAGCTAGTGGAAATAGGTGGCCGCATGAACAGTGAGCGATACCTTGAAGTGTTGAATGACGTAATGCTGCCTTCAGTGCGGGTCGCATATCCAGAAGGACAAATTTACCTGGTTCAGGATAACTCTTCAGTGCATCGGTCCCGAATTGTGCAAGACTGGATAAATGCACAAGAAGATATAACGGTGTTTGAGTGGCCGGCTAAAAGCCCGGATCTTAACCCTATAGAAAACTTATGGGGTCAGATGGTTTTAAACTGGGACTCAAGTGAAATAAAGTAAAAAAAAAAATTGGATGAAGAGGTAAACAGAACTTGGGAACTAATGCGAAATAGTGCCGCATGTTTTAATATGGTGTCGGGAATGAAAATTCGTCTTCAAGAAGTGATAGACAGTGAGGGCCATCCTCTCCGTTATTAATGCAGTTTATCAATTCTTAACCAGGACAAATCTTTGTGTGCTGAATACGATTATATGTTATGTGTCTGGGTGTAATTAATCTAAAAAAAAATATTTAAAATAAGTATTTTATCCGTTGGCTAGTATCCATATCACATTAAGGTGCTTATTTTAGGCTAGATGACGCTGTGCATAAAGTGTCCTAACATTCATAATAATAATATTATATTATTAATACCTAATTCCATTACAAGTATTTGTTTACAAGTTTAGTAATCTTCTAATGTGTTAACGATGCACCATCTGACCTCACATATTTTTCTAATGTTGTGTTAAAAGGGTTACCTACTTATCAGAAAATATGATCAAAGAGGAAGATGTATATTGCTATACTATTATAGTTTAGCATGTTGGTTCTTTCTTTGTGATTCACAGGAACAAATAACATTTCATTTTTCAACCATTCTTTTGTATTCAAAGATTATACAGAGTGTAAAAAATTAATGTTTGCAACTTTAAATAAATAAGTAAATAAATATTGTAGTTATGTTTCTAGAATTATCTAATATTAAGAATGGAAAGAGGAAAGAAAAAAAAACCTAGAAATGTAATTCGAGAAATAAATTAATATTGTTTATGCAATAAGCCTATCTTTTCTTACAAACCTCATACCTACTATAAAATTTGATTCCTTAAATATTTATTAACAAAAAGTGCTTAAGAAAATAAAAAAAATATTATATGAATAAAAAAAGAACTCGTGTCCGAGGATTTGAACCTCGGCTGCGGTGTCCACAAAGCAGCGGTCATAACCACTAGACCAACATGCCATACACAATGATTCAAAAAACTTTAATGCTTTCATGTCATTATCAAGGAGGGTTCCTTTTCTCTGAAGCTGATTTTTTTCTGACCTGAGTATAATTTTTTTTTCTTTATATTGGGTTTATATTGGGCCAAGTTGACGCCGCCCGCCTAAGTAAGTCGTGGCGTGGTACAGAGAGTGGCCCTCAACTTGACGACCTACTGATGTGCCTCTTCACGCTTCGTTTAAAGAACCCAGGGTTATATGTGGGAGGAAACACGTGCACAGGCAGGGCGTTCCAGGTCACTATCGTTTGGCAGAGAAACGAACGTTTAAAACGCTCGGTTCTCGCCAACATGCTATCCACTGTGTGAGTGGCATCTCTGCCCGGCACGCGTTGTTCGGGATCGGAAGGAAGAGGTTGGGATCAGATTGAAGAGCTCTTCAGAACACTCGCCGTGGTAAATACGGTAGAATGCGGCCAAGGAAGCTATTGTTCGGCTCTGAGCTAGCGGCTCAATGCTTCCCGTTACCTCCGGACAATCCATAATACGGATAGACCGTCGCTGCATAATGTCGAGAGCGTCCTGCAAATACTTCGCGGAGCCGTCCCAGAGGTGAGAGCAGTATTCGACGCAGGGTCTAATCTGCGTCTTGTACAGCAGACACCCCTGGTGCGGTGTAAAGAATCGCTTTACCTTATTCAGTAATCCTAGTTTCCGCGAAGCTAGCCCTATACATCTTTCGATGTAGTTTTTATTATTGAGCTCTCGACGAACATCTATGTGTATCGATGATAGCTTCTTCCCTACCAGAATAGTAGTAAATAAGAACACTTGGGATTTTTTATAGGTATAATGTTTAAGATAACAGATTACAAGTTATACTGCCACAGCTTTAGGGGTCGAGGATGATAAATGATTCTAGATAATGTTAGGTATTTAGTTTAGACCGTTGCGGAGCGTGGATGTTGACACACGCCCCGCGCGCTTGATGAAGTATGACGTCAGTCATCGACGTCACATAATAATATGCCAAGGATGTCAAGGTTGTTCTTCATTGGTAATAATGCATTCTGAAGAGAGGGTAGGGGAAGGAAAGGGGATTTCTTCGCTGTAAGTGCACACGCCTGTGTTTTGCGGGCATTCAACTCGACCAGGTTTTCGGTACCCCATTGAGAGATGCAGTCGAGGTTCCTGTCGAGATCAGCCACGAGTTGTTGTCTATCCTCCTCAATCTCCGACCGCCCCGCCGCCGGACAAGCCCAGTAGCTCCCGTGCAATGTGCTGTCATCTGCATAACAATGAATGTTCCCGAGGGATAGCATATCATTGATATGCAGAAGGAAGAGTGTTGGTGACAGCACGGACCTCTGCGGCACCCCGGCATTCACTTACAAAAAGCGAAAACCCTGGCCATCGCAGAGGACCCGCATTATAATAACGTAAATACCCGTAATGTAACCTTTATTTCATTAAGTTTAATAAGTACCTATTAATAATAAATTGTTTCTTTTTTTTTCTAGCGCGACTTTGCCGGCGTGAACATTTTGTTAATACACATTAGCAAAACGTACCTAGGTAAGCCTTATAAACTAAGCCCGCTATTTTTATTTTTGTAACATACAGTTAGGTCTCTTTTCCTTTGGACTATGGTATTCTACATACCAACCTGTCCATCAACACTCGCTATGTGTACTGACCTGTTTCATCAACCTCCTTTCATCTATCTTTTCTACGTGCCCGAACCATCTAAGCATCCCTTTATCTAGATCACTACACACCGCATAGTTACCGTATCACGCGGCTGTTCCTCACTTTAGCCATAATTTTCAAACTTCTCAGTTTCACTCACTGCATTTATTTTACTTTCATGCTTCTTCTGCCACACCCAATATTCACTACCGTACAAAAGTGTAGGGACAAACTCTCCTCTACGCACAGCCAACCGGGCCTTCTGACCGGACCTTCTGACTGTTCATAAAGTTATGCAGTTACCCCATCACTTGATTACCTGCCATAAACCTTTGCTTAATAATAATAATAACGACTTTCGGATCAGGTGCGGGCTATCCAACGATGCAAATTGTTGGATCAATCTGTGCTTGATCGGCTGCGCCTGGATGTATTATCTACTCGTCCAACTCCTGTGTCAACGATGGCACCGTCGCCTGTAGCACAAACGGTTTCGATTAGTGCGACTTCAGTCGAGATTGCACTTGACACAGAAGATGATACAAGTGATATATCTATTCAGGTAAGTGAGCAATTAAGGAGTACTTTGGAGGATGTGATCTTACAGTATAGGTTTACACCTCAATCTAGACCACGTTTACCACGCTTGCCCACTCATAGGCGAAATCTGGCGTTGATGGGAGCCCTAAATGCATTGCTAGCTCCGTACCTACAGACTAGCAATGATTTGCTAGATACTCACTCGATCCTCTACTGTGGAGCTATTGCCGCTTGTCGTGTTGCACGCGTTAAATTCCCCGAAGTTAACCGTGCACCACGACCGGATGGTGTTCCTGCATGGCAGGCGAGAACGAGCGACGTATCGGCACATTTAGGGCTCTCATTGCAAAGCTAATCTGCTTCAGCCGGGGAAATAATCGTCCCCGGGTCATGCGTTTTGTGGCTCAGGCATTTGCTGGGACTGGTATTAGTTCCCAGCAATACTTAACCAACGTCACGGAACGTATTGACTTTCTGAAGCAGAAAGTATATGCATGGGCAAGTCGTATTCGTCGTTATAGAGAGCGTGTGGATAGATACTGGCAGAATCGTATCTTCCAAAGCGATCAAAGGAAGGTGTACCGAGTGTGGGAGGGAACTAGGCAACGTTTGAGCGACGGGCGACTGCCAGATACTCACGCCATGAATCAATTTTGGCGTGACATATGGTCGGTGCCCGTCGAACATTCGGAGGGTAACTGGATCAGTGTTGTTGAGCGAGAATGCGATAACATCGAACCCATGGAGTCTATTACAATAGACTCCGAAGACGTCAGTTGTACAATGCGTACGGCACCGAACTGGAAAAGTCCTGGGCCGGACGGATTGCACAACTTTTGGATAAAGTGGGTTCGTAGTTCGCATGAACGCTTGGCAACACAGTATCAAGAAGCCCTCGAGTTTGGTTCCTTACCCGCTTTCATGACCACTGGCATCACCTTCCTGCTCCATAAATCAGGTAGTACCACGGAACCTAAGAACTACAGACTTATCACTTGCTTACCTACCATCTACAAGCTCCTTACATCTATTCTGAGAACTAAAATAAACTCACATATAATGTCAAATAACATCTTAAATAGTGCTCAGAATGGATGTAGGGCTGGGTCACGTGGTACTAAGGAGCGACTCCTTATTGACATGGCCATTAGCCAACAGGTTAAGCGGAGTAGGGGCGCCCTCTCTACTGCCTGGATTGACTACAAGAAGGCCTATGATTTGGTGCCTCATTCATGGCTGGGGAGGATTTTAGAGTTGTATAAAATTAATCCGACTCTTAAATCCTTCTTAGTCTCGTGTATGGGGCAGTGGACCACAGTCCTTCGTCAACCAGGTAGTGGTGAGTGCGCTTCTGGTCCGCGTGACTTAATTAGGATTGAGCGTGGTATATTCCAGGGCGACAGTTTGAGTCCATTGTGGTTCTGTTTAGCACTGAATCCACTTAGCACATTGCTGAAGGATTCAGGGCTAGGCTATCAATTTCGTAGAGGGGGTGAGGTTATTTCTCACCTGATGTATATGGATGACCTCAAACTATTTACACTGAAACACCAAGATTTGGTGGCATTATTAAAAACTACGGAAGGTTTTAGTAATGCCATTAAGATGGAGTTCGGTGTTGATAAGTGTGCGGTCATGCATGTACAGCGGGGGAAGGTAGTAAATTCACCGAATTTACAACTTTCTGAGATAATAACTCTCAGATCTCTCACCGAGACCGAAACATACAAATACCTAGGTATGTCAGAGTCATTGGGTATAGCGGTAGAGGATATTAAGAAATCGGTGAAAGACCGTTTTTTTAGCCGCCTGACAAAAGTTCTTAATAGTTTTTTGTCTGGGGGTAACAAAATGCGGGCTTTCAACGGTTGGGTAATGCCTTTATTGTTGTACTCCTTTGGCATACTTAGGTGGACTCAAACGGAACTAGACGCCCTGGATAGGCGAGTCCGTAAACAACTGACATTGCATCGAATGTTACACCCACGATCTTCTGTCATGAGACTGTACATTCCACGGAAGTTGGGGGGTCGAGGATTTTTAAATGCCAAGAACCTCCATAACCGTGAAGTGTGCAGTCTGAGGAATTACTTCCTACAGAATGGGTGTGGCATTCATTGCGAAATTGTGATGGTTGACAAGGGCCTGACACCTCTCTCCTTGGCTAACGAGAACTGGCGTAAACCAAAGGTGCTAGGTACTGAAGACCGTAGGGACGTATGGAAGAGTAAGGAGCTACACGGGCGGTTCTACCGGGTCTTAACAGGACCCGACGTAGACCTGCTCGCTTCGGTGAACTGGCTGCGTTTCGGTGACCTCTTTGGGGAAACTGAAGGTTTTGCCTGTGCAATTGCAGATGAGGTTATCAAGACGAACAACTATAGGAAATATATCATTAAGGACGGTACGGTCGACATTTGTCGAGCATGCCACCGTCCTGGTGAATCACTTCGCCACATTATTTCCGGTTGTTCGTATCTTGCTAACACCGAGTACTTGCATAGGCACAATCAAGTGGCCAGGATCATCCACCAGCAACTTGCTCTTCAATACGGCCTTATTGAGTCCGAGGTACCGTACTATTAGTACACACCAGAGCCAGTTCTCGAGAATGGTCGTGCATTGCTCTACTGGGACCGATCAATCATCACGGACAGGACTATTGTTGCCAATAGGCCTGATATCGTGTTGGTTGATCGGGCTCAGCGCCGGGCGGTGCTCGTCGATGTCACCGTCCCACATGACGAGAATCTCGTTAAGGCAGAGAAGGACAAACTTTCTAAGTACCTCGATCTGACCTTCGAGATAACCGCCATGTGGGACGTAGACTCGACGATCATTGTCCCGATAGTCGTTTCGGCAAATGGACTAATAGCGAAGAGTCTCGATCAACATCTCAAGAGACTCTCGCTAGACTGTTGGATCAAGGGTCAGATACAAAAGGCTGTCGTCCTCGACACGGCACGCATTGTTAGGAGGTTTCTCAGTCTGTGACCTCTACCGCTGGTAGTTTGGGCCCTGCTCCGCTACTGGTGGTGGTCTGACATGGATTTTTTTATAATATTATATGTAATTTTTCATATAAATATTGTAAAAAAAATTATGTTAAGAGAATAATTTGAATAAATGAGTATAATAATAATAACACCACAAACAATATTAGAAAACGCAACCCATAAATTATATTACGATCGTGCTATACTCACCGACAGAACTATACACTACAATAGACCGGATATAACACTACAAGATAAAATAAATAAAACCACATACCTGATAGATATTGCAGTCCCCAATACACATAACATACAAAAAACTATTACTGAAAAAATAACTAAATATGCAGAACTCAAAGAAGAAGTAACTAGAATATGGAGGCAAGACAAAGTGTATGTCGTGCCTATAGTCCTTTCTACAACAGGTATAATTCCCAAGCATCTCCACCATAGTATTAAATTAATAGACCTAAAAGAAACAATATACATTACTCTCCAAAAAGCAGCCATCTTAAATACATGTAGAATAGTTAGAAAGTTTATGCAACTAGATGAAACAGAAACCTCAACACCATACACAACACCTACATCTTAAAACACACTACACGCTGCATTTACTTGGTTGATGCCCGTAAATGCAGTTATCACCAGCATAAAAGCTGAGAATAAAAATGTATCCGAATAATAATAATAATAATATCTTTATTGCCAGAATGTAGTAGTACAGCGTAGATGGTAATAATACAGCGTAGATGGTAATATAGGTTTTAGTTAGTTCAATACATTCTACCATAACTATGGTGTGCAAAATTGAGTCAAGTGCAATTTATGTAACAGATAAATAATAATAATAGTTAAAAATGTCAATCAATCAAAATAATACAATCATAGCAATGTAATGTTAATTTAGGTATAAACAATTATGTAATAATGTCAATTTAAGTATAAATATGAATGTCACAATAGCTGAATGTCGGTAAATAATCAATAAATACAATGTCAATTTTAATTACAGATAAATTAGTGAACATTACATTTGTATTGACATTTCATGCGTCATTTTATTAACTTGAAACATCATACTCGCAATAATTGCTCATTATAAGTCATATACTCATTCAAATTATAGAAACAGTGTTCTAAAAGCCATTTTGATAAATTGGTCTTAAACAATCTGTTTGGTAAATCTTTAAATCTATTTGGCAATTTATTGTAAACTTTAATTGAGTTAATAAATGAATTTTCCTAAATAGTTCTAATTTACATGGAGTTTGATATATCTTATGCATATTTCTCGGTCTGACATTTCGTTTTATTACCTCTGATTGAAGGTCAAAGTACTCAGGATGCTCTTTAACAAATACACAAACTTCCCTTATGTACATTCAAGCCAGTGGAAGAATACGAAACCGTTTAAATATGGGTTTACAGCTATCCATAAACCATGCCCCACAAATTGCTCTCACACACCTTTTTTGGGCTCTAAAAGTAGTTCCAAATTCGACTGAATTCCCCCAAAGCAAAAGGCCATAGGACAGCACAGATGATACATATCCGTGGTAGGCGCTAAGTGCTGCTTCAGTGGAAACCGTAGTTCGAAGTCTTTTTATGGCGTACACAAATTTGTGAAGTTTATCACACACATTCTCCACGTGAGCTTTCCAGTTACAATGTCTATCCACAATTATTCCTAGAAATTTAGTAGAGCTAACCTCTTCCAGTTTTTGATGATTATGGTATACATGTAGATCTATTTCCTTACGTTTATGGGTTTGAAATTGGATGAGTTTTGTCTTATTTACGTTCATATTAAGATTATTTGTATCGAGCCAATTAATAATTTTATTTAAAGCGCAGTTGATCTCATGCTCGTAGGTAATTTTATTCTTGCATTTGACGACGAGTGTTGTATCGTCCGCAAACAGTATAGTTTTGTGGTCAGTAACGTTGGGGAGGTCATTGATGTACAACAAGAACAGAAAAGGGCCCAGTACACTACCTTGAGGAACGCCGAACATGTTTTTCTGATAGTTGGACCTGTAATTCAATTTCAGTTTTTTACTTTGATCGATTTTTGTTATTTCCACGCATTGACTTCTATCAGAAAGGTAACTTTTGATCCAGTCGTTAGCTTTACCTCGAATTCCATACTTAGTCAACTTGTGTAGTAGAATTTCGTGATGAACAAAATCAAAGGCTTTGCTCATATCAAGGAAAATAGCAGTCACTGGCATGTTAGCATTAATTACTTCAGTAACCTCTTTAATAAGCTCAAAGCAAGCCAACGATGTTGTACTGTTCTTCCTATTGTTAGTAATTGTTCCCTTTTTAGAATTCCCATGTCAGAGACATACGAATAAAGTCTGTTTAGCATGACTTTCTCAAATATTTTTGACAATACTGGAATTAGAGTAATTAATATCATCGTCATAATACCCTTTATCCCTTGTAAACTTGGACCCAAAGTGCACGAACTCTTTCACTTTGTCCACTTTTTCTCCTTCAATCACAGTGACACATTTTTATATTATATCGTACAAAATGTTGAAACTGGTCAATACCCAAACCAAAATCCAATCTTAATCATTTTTTTAGCTAGATATATCCAGGGAAATGTCCCTCTGAATAGCAACGGGTACAGTGGCGAGCGGTGTTTGCGATATTCGAATTTATAATATTTGCACAAACCAAAATGATCCTAAAAAAGTTTTGGATACAACCAAGGTTATGAATTTTACTGGTGGTTGCAGGAAGTTCTGCAGTAGACGTTAGGAACCCACAGAAGTTAATATTTTTGGTCTTACTTCTTGAACGTTACTTTCCAGGGTGGTCATTGGCTGCCAGCATTCTGGGAAGTATTCAGTCAGTGACGACGTCAATGAATTGTTCCACAAACTTTGTAAATATTGTCATTTTACTAAATAATACTTATTTATATATTGGATGGAATCAGGCGTTACCTGGCAATAATTGCATCATTCTCGCAAAAATATAAGACATTAAAACGTCGACAAATTGTCCATTACTTATTTATATGTTTATAAATAGTAAAAAAGTCTTGTTTTTATACCATCTTGTTTTTGGACCATCCACCTTTGTGACATTTTTGAAACCTGATTTTCCTAGTCGATTTATCAAATTTATCGATAACGTGTATCGACACTGTTACATCAAAAGTGGGCGGTAACTTTTTGTCTTGTCATTATAGTGTTATGAAACAAAATGTATATGTATGTGTTTGTGAAAATGTTAATGTGTTATTCTTATTGTTATGTGTGAGTTTCGTAGTGGCACCTAATTGGGCTTGAGCGTCTGAGAATGTGTGCGTGTCGACGACCCCCCCGCACCAAATATGGCAGACTTTTATGTATCGGGAAAATGCATAATGCCTTGTCCCGTCGTATACGGCGACAGCGTATACGATGACCGCGTTGGTCTATGTTCTTGGTACATTATTGGGCATGTTGAGTATACAAGTTTAGAAACTCAATTTGGAACTGAACCTTGTTAAGTTATGTATTTTATGAATGTTTGTATTGTTTTCTGTTTTGTGTACCTAAATAGATAAATAAAATAAAATATTTACAAAAAAAATGTATCTAAGTATTTATATCAGTTTATCTAGTACTCATATCACAAGCTCTGCTTAGTTTGAGACTAGATGGTGTTGTGTGAATTGTCCTTACATATTAAAAAAAATTAAGTAAGCAAATATATTTTTATTAATAAAATATCAAATCGGTATACAATATTACAAACGAAGAAAGCGAGAACAAAAATAAGGTCACAGTAATACTAGAATGGGATTACTTATTTACTAAGATATCTGCTCCAATAAGAGGAATTTATAAAGAAATCTTCTACATCAGGAGTAGGTAATATGAAATGTACTTATCTGTCTGACTGGGATGTCTAGGTAAGACTGTACTAGGTTATAATCCAACAATTTACTACACTTACTGGAATTGCCTTTATCTACTTAAGTGTACACAATATAGAATTCGCAGGTTCAAAGTACAGATAAACTATAATTAAGAAATATAGTGACAGTAGTTAAGGGTAATAGTATCCCTAAAAATACCGCTGATCTACCTACTTAGATATCGCCATTGGGTAGTGAAAATCAAAAGGTCTTCATGTAAAACATCGAAGTTCAGCCGCTACGCAATCAGGCTGGAAAGCCGTCACCAACTGGGTTGGGAAAATAGCGAGTACAGTTTTGTGTTTTCTGACGGATTCGGTGGTGTAGTATTTACCATTATGCCTCCGCACCGGGCACCACTATAAATACCTTCTATTGTGTACCAGAGACGCCCACAGCAATGGCCATGAGAGCGGCCACAGTCTCGCGGAATTAAAAAAAAATACTATGCCTCCTAAGTCTAAAGATTGAACATGAAGCTGTCTTGTTTAAAACTAAACACCGCTTTAAATTGGCTTAAATAAGAAGAATTTTCAAGAATTCAACAGCGGAATAAGAAAGTTACTCGCCAGATGACTTTTTCAGCTATTTCTCTTGCAGATAAATGAAACTATACTTGACTAGATTTTCACTTAGAAACCTCAAAAATCTGTATTATAACGTCCAGACTAGCGGAAACATTTAACATCGGAAATAACGCCCAAATTTTTTTTTATGATTGCGACGTTCACAGTTCAACTATATGGGTGACCACTATTTAGAACTTTGGCAAAATATAATTTCTTAAAATGCTAGTAGAGCTACAAGCTGGCGGTACACGACTCCACAGACGTTTATTTATTATTTTTGTTGTGTAAGCTATGTTATTGTTAAGTTTCATTAAAATCCTCTTAGTAGTTTTTGCGTGAAAGAGTAACAATACTATTGGAATTATCGGAATATTTACCATGAGTTTCCGATATTTCGGAATTGTTGCAAGCGCTGTTGCATGGCCAATAGTGCCGAAACATCGGAAACTCAAATCAACGTTACAAATATCCCGATAGTTCCAATAGTAGGAGTAACAATCACCCAAACATGTCTACCTACACAACTTTGCGTTCATAATATTGTTTGGAAATAAGCTTTCGTATACCTAACATCTCCGATACTAAACCGTCACAGAAAGTTAGGTCAAAGTTAACTGTCGAACACTCTAATGCGTCGATATCTGCCATTCGATTTCCTTGTTTCAAATCGCATTTAACTAAAAAGTCGAATGTGTGAATTTAACGTAATAATTTTTGTTAAGATTCAACTAACTTATGTATAGAAATATAAAATGAAATGTTAAAATTCCGAAGGTTTATTGACTAAATTTAATTATTGATACACAGATGTTTTTTAAATAAATCATAATACTCGTATTCAAAAGTATCAAAGCGACAGTTAAACGGTTTCATTATCATGTCTCGCAAAATGTCTTAATTTAGTATCGTCTGAAGCGCCAAAAAATATGACAATTTTCAAAATTTCGCAAACAAATTTTCGCTAAAACAGAAGACATTAAAACGTCGACATTATGTTTCGCCTCTACACGAGGCATTCTCAAGACTGTCTCAGAGAGAACAGCTGTTCAGCAGGCAGGCATACTCACCATTGCTTTGTCATGGACTTTCGCCAGGTAACGCCTGATTCTATCCAATATAAATGAATTAATTAAAAGAAGAAGTTTTAAGTATAAAAATACACGTCAAAAATTGACACAACAACCGACTTCAAATTACCGAAATGAGACCAAATAACTGTCGGAATGGGACCAAATTGAAAAGAGACTACTTGGGAAGTAGTAGCTTTTACTTTCAATTTTCAAAATTAGTTCACCCAGTCCAGAGTTATGAGGGTTGATAAGTTAATTAATGTAAAGAATAGTATTACTATTGAACCGGTTTTGTCTTTTTATACTATCGCATCGGCACTTTCTACATTAGTACTCGTAACTCAAAATGTTAATTTAAAATATGGTGATAAAATTTGTAGTGTTCGTTTTGCAAAAAAAGGGAGATATGTAGGTATATAAAAGAAGAAATAGCCAGAACTTGTAGCTGAAATGGAAAGTTGGAAGAAAATATTGCTGACTCTTATTCCAAGTTTCTTGATACTCTTCTTAGATGCATGGAGCGATAGAACTGGCAAGTGGAAGTTTTGTATTCTACTGCCGCTAGTTGGTGATCTATTGATGTGTTTGAGTAACATATTCAGCGTTTACTTTTTTCACGAGATATCTGTTGAAATAACTACAACATATTTATTAGATACTTTAAAAAATAATGTTATAATTTTAGTGTGCACCTAAATGCAGAAATGGTAGGACACCATAAACTGGGTTTATTTTGAGGCAAATATGCATTTAACCAGAAAACGCATATTGCCCGAAAAGCATCTCGTCAGATTCTCGGCTCGACAAATATGCATCTCGTCTTAAACGCAATTCAACAGATATGCATCACGTCAGATGCACAACTCGATGGGTCAATTCATGTATAAGATAATATAGCTATGATCGGATGTAACTATGAACATGGCTATCATCATATTTTTTCAGATTTTTGGAGTTACCCGTTTGGAATTTAGAGAGATAGGGGGAAATCTGTTTTACCAAAACTCTGTTTTAAAAAAACCGTATTTAAGTTATAGTAATTCTAAAAAAAATTTACACGAATATGGAACTCTGCCTCGTAAACTAGGTGAGATACCTGTATCTTAGGAGGCAGTGTTTAGCTTTACAGGTACTTACAAATGTTAATTTAGTGGAGTAGTGTCTGATTGTCTGTAACTGGTTGTGTCGCTAAATTACCTATTACTTACTACATAAGTAATTTTAAGATGTAAATTTTATTCAGCACCAGATGGTACAAGTGAAACATTATGTTTTTAAACTCCTTAATACCGATAAAGCTACAATGATGTCGTCACTTGTATGGCAAACTTGCGAATCTGCAGTTTTGGCGAAATCCTGTTTTTTGATTTAACGTAATACCAACATGGTGATACACAATGTCATAAAGTTTCAACTCTGTATCTTGATTAGTTTAGGAGATATGAAAGCAATATATTTGCGTATCTAACACAATTTTCGTTTGTTACCATGGCAAATTAACTTGGTGTAGATAGTAATATTTACCACGAAATCTTCTCCTTTTTTAACAAAATGTCTATGGTAAACGTGCGAATATGGTATGGTAAAATGTCTCATTGGAGGTTTAAATGTATAACAGACCATAGTCAAGTTACCTATATGCACTATTTGCATAATTACCATGGTGTAACTCTTTGAAAGTTATCAAATACACTATGGTAAATTAACCTATGTGTCATTTTCATTGATTTGCCCTAGTGTAAAATCTTTGAACTTTATCAAATACACTACGGTAAATTAATCTGTGTCATATTCGTTGATATGCCGTGGTATAAAATCTATGAAATCACCAAATACAATATGGTCAGTTAACCTATGTGGCAGATTCGTTGATTTGCTGGTAAGAATTTCTGAAAATTATGCTACAAAGCACGAATAATTTGCCTTCATGATTGATTCGCGATTTTAGCCTGACAAAACTGTCAAAAAGTAACTTAAAACTTAGAGTAAAAATTAACTATAATGGCATTGTTCCTACTACGAATCCCAATGCAAAATAGTTCGTATATTATAGTTTGAAATTTTCTTTATAAGTTTTTTTTTTAATTTCATTGTTTTTGTCTGTCTATATAAATTATTAAGCTGTTCTACTATCGCATGTCGCGTTACTTATGCCCTTTTTTAATTATGAACCAATAAACTGTTTTGTTTTGTTTTAAATTTGAAGAAGTTGTAAGCAAAATATTTATGTCTAATTGTTAATTGATGCAAAAGAGTTCGTCTATCATTGAGTTAAGTAAGTTATACCTTCTTTGTACAATTATGGCCATAATTTAAAATTGTAAAAGTAATTCTGTGTCATTTGTCAAGTGAGATAGTATAAATTCTGAAAATTTCAGTTATTTTTATTAGTTTTCACATAACAATGGGTCGTGGCAAACCCGTGTGTGAAGAGCTCCGAAAGCGAATAGTTTGTGGGGTCGATGCTGGCAAATCAAGTTACCAATATCTCAAGACTTGATACTTCCGAGATCTACAGTCGAATCTATCATTCAGCACTATAAAAAGAATGGATCCACTTCTTGTTTAAATAAAACTGGTCGACCACGCATCACGAGTGCAGCAGAAAACAGAGTCCTGAAGAAAATTATCAAGAATAATCGTTGTGCTCGAGCTGGAGAACTCACGGTGCAATGGAAGAACATGATTCATAAAGACGTCTCAGTTGATACTTGCAAAAGAGTCCAGAAAAGAATGGGTTACGGATTTTACACCGATAAGGAGAAACCACTGTTGACTGCTGTACAAAAGAAAAAGAGATTAAAGTTTGCTCATGATCATTTAAATTGGACTTCCGATCAGTGGCGTCGTATTATTTGGAGTGACGAGTCCAAATTTGAAGTGACAATCGGCGATGAAAGGAAGAAAGTGATTCGGAATAAAAATAAAAATTTAAATTATGTACCATAATTGTACAAAGAAGGTATAATCTTACTTAACACAATTATAGTGATACACAATGTCATAAAGTTTCAACTCTGTATCTTGATTAGTTTAGGAGACATGAAAGCAATATATTTGCGTATCTAACACAATTTTCGTTTGTTACCATGGCAAATTAACTTGGTGTAGATAGTAATATTTACCATGAAATCTTCTCCTTTTTTAACAAAATGTCTATGGTAAACGTGCGAATATGGTATGGTAAAATGTCTCATTGGAGGTTTAAATGTATAACAGACCATAGTCAAGTTACCTATATGCACTATTTGCATAATTACCATGGTGTAACTCTTTGAAAGTTATCAAATACACTATGGTAAATTAACCTATGTGTCATTTTCATTGATTTGCCCTAGTGTAAAATCTTTGAACTTTATCAAATACACTACGGTAAATTAATCTGTGTCATATTCGTTGATATGCCGTGGTATAAAATCTATGAAATCACCAAATACAATATGGTCAGTTAACCTATGTGGCAGATTCGTTGATTTGCTGGTAAGAATTTCTGAAAATTATGCTACAAAGCACGAATAATTTGCCTTCATGATTGATTCGCGATTTTAGCCTGACAAAACTGTCAAAAAGTAGACAATAGTCAACTAACTTAGAGTAAAAATTAACTATAATGGCATTGTTCCTACTACGAATCCCAATGCAAAATAGTTCGTATATTATAGTTTGAAATTTTCTTTATAAGTTTTTTTTTTAATTTCATTGTTTTTGTCTGTCTATATAAATTATTAAGCTGTTCTACTATCGCATGTCGCGTTACTTATGCCCTTTTTTAATTATGAACCAATAAACTGTTTTGTTTTGTTTTAAATTTGAAGAAGTTGTAAGCAAAATATTTATGTCTAATTGTTAATTGATGCAAAAGAGTTCGTCTATCATTGAGTTAAGTAAGTTATACCTTCTTTGTACAATTATGGCCATAATTTAAAATTGTAAAAGTAATTCTGTGTCATTTGTCAAGTGAGATAGTATAAATTCTGAAAATTTCAGTTATTTTTATTAGTTTTCACATAACAATGGGTCGTGGCAAACCCGTGTGTGAAGAGCTCCGAAAGCGAATAGTTTGTGGGGTCGATGCTGGCAAATCAAGTTACCAATATCTCAAGACTTGATACTTCCGAGATCTACAGTCGAATCTATCATTCAGCACTATAAAAAGAATGGATCCACTTCTTGTTTAAATAAAACTGGTCGACCACGCATCACGAGTGCAGCAGAAAACAGAGTCCTGAAGAAAATTATCAAGAATAATCGTTGTGCTCGAGCTGGAGAACTCACGGTGCAATGGAAGGACATGATTCATAAAGACGTCTCAGTTGATACTTGCAAAAGAGTCCAGAAAAGAATGGGTTACGGATTTTACACCGATAAGGAGAAACCACTGTTGACTGCTGTACAAAAGAAAAAGAGATTAAAGTTTGCTCATGATCATTTAAATTGGACTTCCGATCAGTGGCGTCGTATTATTTGGAGTGACGAGTCCAAATTTGAAGTGACAATCGGCGATGAAAGGAAGAAAGTAATTCGGAATAAAAATAAAAATTTAAATTATGTACCATAATTGTACAAAGAAGGTATAATCTTACTTAACACAATTATAGACGAAGTCTTTGCATCAATTAACAATTAGACGAAATATTTTGCTTACAACTTCTTCAAATTTAAAACAGGATATCTATGAATTTAAAACGCTAAAATAGTTTATTGGTTCATAATTAAAAAAGGGCATAAGTAATGCGACATGCGATAGTAGAACATTTTATATAGACAGACAAAAATAATGAAGTTAAAAAAAATCTTATAAAGAAAATTTCATACTAGACGAACTATTTTGCATTGGGGCTCGTATATAGGTTTTTGTATTTATCAATGAGTTTGCTTAAACTAGTCTTAAAATATTAAGATAGAAAATGTTATTATTTATTTCACCAAAATATTCATATTGCACTACATTAATATTTAATGTCAATATTTAATAAATACGAACAATGGCGTGTTATTCGCAAGTTTCAATTTTAATATTATTTCAAAATACGCCATTAGTTCTACAAACTTGCGAATCTGACACATACGTTACCTAACCATTGGCGAAAAATACACTTCCATAAATTCTTCGTAGAAAAACAAACTTGCGAATATGATCTATTTATGATTTATTTCGTTATTTTACTATTACAAGTCTTTACTGATAAATCAGGTTGTATTCTTCTTAATATTTTACATAAAAAAAACCTTACATATATCCATATAATGAAGCAGGCGATTTTATAAACGATAGAGAAGGGTTTTATTGCTCTCCTGTAAGATTTGAAATTTGCACATTCGCAAGTTTGCCATACAAGTGACGATGTTATCTATACCTACAACAGTCAACCTGAAACTACCATAAGGAACTTCAGTGTTAAATATAAAAGATAAATGTGGAATTGATAATTATTTAAATGTTTTCTAAGTTAATTCTAAAATTTCTGGTTGATTCTGAGGTGATGTATAAGACCGATCCAATAAATGCCTGAAAGGCGACTGGTCCATTCACTGATCTACCCTCTCAACCATTCTCTCATATGGATCCAAGCTCTCCCTTAGACCAATATAGGCCAATAGACCAATATGTTGGACGATACCACTTTCCGCCTTGCCACATGTCTACGTATGGGTGCACCGTGTGTTTCTCCACATCGTTGCCACTGTGGAGAAGTAGTCGATAACCTTGGACATCACGGTCTTTCATGCAGTAGAAGCACAGGTTCGACACGCTCACTTTAACGACATAATCCGCCGGGATCTTTCCACCACCAGTATTCCAGCAGTACGTTAATCAAATGGACTGGGATGCGGCGATGGAATAGACCTCGTGGCATGTCGTTGCTGCCATCGAAGATGGGAAAGCCTTTAGTGTGGGAAGCAACGTGCATTGACACTCTGGTGCCTTCTCACCTTCCTAGTACAGCGGGCTGTGCCGGCGCTACTGCTGTATCAGCGGAAAGCCTCAAACAACGCAAATACTCCAATTTAGCAGGATACTACATAAAACAATGGGATAAGATGTTGAATTTTTATATAATTGCACTAATTTCGCTAAATAGAAGACATTATAAACGTCGACATACTCGTATGTTTCACCTACTCACGAGGCATTCTGAAGACTGTCTCAAAGAGAACAGCGAAATCCGAAGAAAGAACATAACTGTTTTTAGGTATGAATGTGCAAATCTCGCTAGCGCGATGTAGGATGTCTCACATACAAGTACTTTACCATTGAACACAATGTTAATGTGATTCCGACATGCCAAAAACAAAAAAAAACGGGGGTAGAAATATTAAAAGTGGTTCCGTAAATAAAAATTTGGTATTTTTATCAAAAAATAACTTTTTAATTATCAAAACTATGGTGTAACATGTACATCAAACCGCCAAAAACTACTGTCTTTCCACGAACAACTTAAGGAAAGGACAGCTTATTTAACTAAATTTAACTACTTTGCAATATTCCACATGCAAATTACCCAAGTCTCGTATTTATTCATGCACAAGACCGCCCTCTAAACCCACTTAGGCCGATAGAATAGAGAAATAATTTTGAAAATAGAATAAATATGAGAGTTGTGTTATCGTGCAAAAAAAAATAAAAAACCTCGACACGTGTTTCGCCCCCAACCAGGGGCATCATCAGGAGATGTCGATGGCTCGGCACACGGCGACCATGAATAAATAGGAGAGTTGGGTAATTTGCATGTGGCGGCGTATTGCAAAGTAGTTAGATTTATTTAATTTAACTATGGACTTCCGAAAAGTAACGCCTGATAGTATTAACTTTACAAAGGACAGCTGTTCAGAACCTCTGGTTTAATCAGGAGTGTCAGCATCTTGGAGTGTTCTCTAGGTACATATGCCTGCGAACAAACAATGATTCGGTGTCGGCTAAGATTGCTATCAGAAAAGCACAATTAGTTTGGTTAAATTCAGAAATCAAGAGATTGTTTGGGTTAAGGGGTAATTTGAAGTTACATTTAAAAGTGTTACACTCTGAATTGTCCTTTCATCTACACAATGTAGAATTTGACTTGTTAGATCAGACGGCTCGTTATTTGGCTGCACAATCAATTCACAAAAAGTTCATAATTCAATCTAAAAAACTAAATAATCTAAAGATAGATGGCGGAAGGGTTTTTGAACAGACGGAGCAAGTGCGATGTAATCACACTTTCTATCCTAGGATCAAGAATCTTTCCCATATTCTTCTCAATTATAATGAAATGTCCCTTTTAAGTAAGGGTTTAAAGTATTCAATACCTAAACCAATCAACAAGAAAGCTTTGGAGCCCTTGGCAGTGGATACGGAGTTCGCCATAATAAGAAATGTGAAAAGTGTGACGTAGTGTTCAGGTCTTTGGCGGCACATAAAATCGATTCTGTTAGTTTGTCTTGTACTGTCAACTCCGAATTAGCTGAACAGAAGTCGATTCGATTGAAACTTAAAGATAATGAAGTGGTGTTGAGTAAAGCTGATAAAGGCGACACCGTGGTTCTGATCCCTCGGGCAGACTACATAACTAAGGTTAATAACATCATTCTATCTGATGATTTTCAACATCTTCCTGTGGACCCGACCTCAAGGTTTCAGGCTGAACTCAAACTTTCAATAAAATCCACGTCTTATTTGTTCCCTGAGAATTCGTCGTTGTATTAAACACTGATACACATGAACCCAAGATGTCCTTTGTTATATGGTTTTCCAAAAATACATAAGGTACGAGTAGATTGTCCAGTGCGTCCAGTCGTTGCATATACGGGAGCACCGACTTTCAAGTTGTCAAAATATTTCAATACACTTATTAAGGAAATAATTAATTTTAAACCCAAATTTTCTTTACAAAACAGTAGTGACTTGATTAATAAAATAAAAAATATCAAACTACCTTCCAATGCTGAACTGGTGTCGTTGGATGTTAAAAGTCTGTTCACAAACGTTCCTTATAATGAATGCCTAGAAATCATAAGGAATAAATTAAAAATTAATAGAATTCATTCATGGAGCAGGTTAAATGTAAAATGTTCGGATGTTCGTTTCTCAGCAACCTCTTGACCGATAATTAAATTTTTTTCACCAAAATTAATGGCTGATTTCAATTAAGGTCGTGACGAAGCTCAAATACTCAATTTAAATACAAAAAAAAATTAAAAATAATAAACGCTTCGCTCAATACGAAGCCGCGCACTGTTTACAGCAGCGTAGCTAGTATTAATAAAATTGATGAAATATTAAAATTAACTAAATTGTGTATGACACAGAACTATTTTCAATTCGACAACCGCTATTACTTACAAAAGGATGGGTTAGCCATGAGCTCTCTCTTCTTTGAGACGAAACACATACCTAGTTAAAAACAGTCATATTTTGTATTATTTCAGATATGTAGACGACGTTATCATTCGTTGGACGGGTACGAGACGTCAGCTTAGTAGTTTGGTTTCTAATCTTAATTTAGTACTCCCTAGGATAGAATTTTCATTGGAGGTGGAAACAGATTCCACCCTTAATTTTTTGGATTTGTAAGGGAGGGGTAATATCCATGAGTTTGGTATTTTTAGAAAACCAACTTGCACAGATGTAGTAATTCCTTATTCTTCTAACCACCCTCGGCAACAAGATGGCGGCTTTCCATAGTTTATTGAATAGGATGTTGGGGGTGCCGATGAGCCAACAATCATATAATAACGAGTTGAGTATTTATGTCATATAGCGTATTCCAATGGCTATGGTGTAGGTATAGTGTATTCAATGATAATAAAAAACGTAGACAGATTAGTTGTCGTTTATTGCACCCTTCCCCTGGCCCTAGCAGGAAATACACTGCCTGTTTGCCGTGTTTGGGTTCCGTATCGTTGAGTGTTGCCAAAAACCTGAGGGATAGCAATATATTTCCGGCTTTCAGATCCCAGAACACCTTGAGGGATTTATGTAATGGTAAAGATTTGGTGGCTAATTCAAAAAAGTCGGGAGTTTATTTGTTACATTGTGACACTTGTGGTATGCGGTATGTGGGGCAGACAGGTAGATCCTTTGAAGTTTGTTATTTGTTAGCTTTCCGCAACGGCTGTCCAGAGAAGTCCCACTTCGCTAAGCATCTTCTGGATACCGGACATACCTTGAACAATGATAACACCTTTGAGATTTTGAAGTTAGAGAAAAAGGGTTCAAATGCGTCTGGGAGCGCTTAGAAACAATTAAGCGGGATGTGGATACCCTACTCAATGAACAGACTGATTTCCATACGTCTCCTTTGCTTAAGTTGTTCGTGGAAAGACAGCCACAGTTGTTTTTGGCGGTTTGATGTACATGTCGCACAATAGTTTTGAAAATTAAAAAGTTATTTTTTGATAAAAAATACCAAATTTTTACTTACGGAACCACTTTTAATATTTCTACCCCCGTTTTTGTTTTTGGCATGTCTGAATCACGTTAACATTGTGTTCAATGGTAAAGTACTTGTATGTGAGACGTCCTACATCGCGCTAGCGAGATTTGCACGTTCATACCTTAAAAACAGCTATGTTCGATTTAGCTGTTCTCTTTGAGACAGTCTTGAGAATGCCTCGTGTGTAGGTGAAACATATGTCGGCGTTTATAATGTCTTCTATTTAGCGAAATTAGTGCAATTATATAAAAATTCAACATCTTACCCCATTGTTTTACCATGGACTTTCGCCAGGTAACACCTGATTCCATTTAATAGGATACTACATATTTGAGCCGTTTGGGGTAGAGACCGTTTGGGGTAGAGACGCTGGGACTTTGGGGACCGAGTGCACGCGGTCTATTCAATAATGTATCTAAACTCATGATCGGCACTTCTCAAGACCAGAAGGCTAGTGACTATTTAGCACAAAGAATAAGTATTGTCATACAGCGTGGTAATGCTGCCAGCCTTCTCGGGACATTGCCAGTCGGCGACGAGGTGGAGGAGTTCTTTGACGCAGGTTAAAATTTAAATCTAATTTTAGTTTACTTACTTTTAGTTTGTTTGAAGGAGTTGAAATAAAGTATGTATGGGTTGGGAATGAATGAACTGACCATCAAATGCCTTCTATATGCTGATGACCAGGTAATATTTGTATCATCAGCAGAGGAGTTGCAGATGATTGTTGGTATGCTAAACGAGTCATTAAAAAAGAAAAGAATGAAAGTCAATGTAAGTAAGATGAAAGCAATGAGTTATGAAAGAGAAGAAAGTTATGTCGAACTGTTCGATTGTGATAGAAGGAGAAAGAGTGGAACAAATGGAAGAGATTGTTTACTTAGGATGTAAGTTTTCAAGAGTTGGAAGGCATGACAGTGATATTGAGCGAAGAGTTGTGGCAGGTAATCAGGTGAATGGGGCACTGTATAGCTTTATGAACAGCCAGAACGTGTCTCATAAGGCAAGGATGGCTGTGCATCGAGGAGTGCTTATCCCTACACTAATGTATGGTAGAGAATGTTGGGTGTGGCAGGAGAAGCATCAGAGTAGAATAAATGCGGTCGAAATGAGAAGTTCGAGAAGTATAGCTGGTGTGACTCTGATGGACAAAATGAGAAACAGTGTGATAAGAGAACGTTGTGGTATGTCAAAACATGTAGAAACCAAGGTGGAAAAAGATACTTTAGATGGTTCGGACATGTAGAGAGGAATATGGAACCCTATTCTATGCGTGGCCCGACATGCACATGGCCGGATATTATAGGATATTAATAGATGCAAATTTTATTCAGTACCAGATGGTACAAATTACACAGTGTGTAGTGTGTGCACATGTTTTTAAATTCATTAAAACTACATAAAGATAAACAGCGATTACACTTAAACCTACATCAGTTATCGTGAAACTATTATTCAGCAAACTTGAGTGTGAAATATAATTAATATTTTGTATAGTTTGGTAATTAATAACTAAGTTTATTAACTATATTTCAAGTACATGGTCCAGTAACGGACAAGGTATAGTAAATCGTGCGTACAAAGTATATTTAATACACACACACACAATATCCCGAAGGGGTTGGCAGAGGCGCATTACACACCCTTAATTTGCCAGTATTTTTAGTCCTACATAATAGGGGGCAGGCAAACCTATTGCCGTCACCGGGCACACATATAGCTGCAACAGAAATACATCATCTGTGAAAATTGCAACACTCTAACTATCACGGTTCAGGAGATACAGCTCAAGACAGACGGACGAACGGATTTTACCCTTTGGGTTCGGAACCCTAAAAAAAGTAACCCAACAAACAGTGTTTAGGCATTCTTTATTGTGAATTAAAATGTCTATCATAAATATTTAAGAATAGCAAACTCCCAACGACGCGGGATTCTCATCCCGACCAAACTCCCGAAGAGGCCACACAGGTGGCTAAAGTCCGCCGGGCGCCACTAGAGATACCTTCTGGTGCATACCAGAGACGCCTGGCAATAAACGTAAGAGCGGCCGCGCTTGCGCGGACTTAAAGTAAAAAAAGTACTTAGAAGCAAACTCAGGACTTTCAAATACGAGAATATAAAGACAACGTGTTGTATATTAAATTGTGTATTTGATTATAATCATCCTAAAGCATTTGTTACCCTAAAAATATACGTCAAAAATTGACACAGCAACCGACTACAAACTACCGGAATGGGACCAAATAGTTGTCGGAATGGGACCAAATTGAAATGGGACCACTTGGGAAGTAGTAGCTTTCAATTAAAAAATCGATTCACCCAGTTCGAAGATATGATATGAGGTAACAAACATAAAAAAGAAAAAAATAAATAAATACATACAGTCGAATTGAGAACCTCCTCCTTTTTTGGAAGTCGATTGATAAAACAAACAAGAATATTATTCATCTTATTAACGTTAAAACTTATTTTTTTAATTATGAAAATTGCAGCTTCCTAGAATATGGATAGCAACGAAGAAAAGCCTTTAAAAGTAAACAATGTCACAACAAAGAAAAATCTGAAAGAAAAATCAAAGAATATAATAAGAAATGTAACAGTAGAACCAATCATGCTTTTTTATACTATTTCGAAGTCATTTTCAAATTTAGTAACACAAAACCTAAATTTAGAAAAAGCATGCCGTGTTAATATGGCATTTGACGACGAAATATGTGATAATCTCATAGACAAGACAGGTGACATGTATATCAAAGAAGAGTTATCTGTACAAGAACTGATTGCTAAACTAGAAAGTTTGAAAAATATTTTGCTAACAGCTGTACCAATGTTTCTCGTAATATTCTTTGGAGCGTGGAGTGATAGAACAGGGAAAAGAAAACTTTGTATTTTATTACCAATATTTGGTGAGCTGTTACCTTGCTTAAGTAACATGCTAAATGTTTACTTCCTAAAGGAATGGCCTGTTGAAGTGACGGTGTTACTTGAAGCTGTATTTCCTGCCTTAAGTGGAAGTTGGATAACTCTAAATATAGGTTTATTTGCTTACATTAGTGATATCACGAATGAGGAAAGTAGAACCTTCAGATTTGGTATCGTTGGTGTATGCTTTACAATTGGAAAACCTATTGGACTTGTTTTGAGTGGTATTCTCATAAAAAAAGTCGGTTATTACGGCGTGTTTTCAATTTGTTCTTTATTGTACCTCTTCTGTTTAATTTACGGACATCTTTTCATAAAAGATACAGAAATATTCTTACCTGTGAATCAGGTAAGTGTGTGTAATTTTAGAATTTATATTTGTTAAGTAATAGATCTGTTTGTAAATTTGTTTTTCGGAATATGATAATTTTAATAAAATTACAGGAATATCATGGGAACTTATGGACTACAATAACTACTTTTTTTGATCTAACGCACGTAAAAGATACACTGAAAATGGTATCCAAAAATGACACCAAAGGAAGAAGGGCTAAAATTATTTTGACTTTGACTGCAATCTTCTTTGTAGTTGGTTCATATGCAGGTAAATACTTCCCTTAATTTGTTAAACAATTCAAGGGTTTCAGAGGTTTTCAATTAGAACATGACACGAATTTTAACAGCAATATGTTCAATTCTTAACTAAAGGAGTTTGACCAAGCCAAAAAATCGAAAATTTCACCTAGGCCTAAGGGGTCAAAAGTTATAGGCCATAACCTATGGCGTGGCGACAAGACACCGTACTAGTACGTAATAAAACAGCAAATGTAGAAAAAGTTGTTATTCTACGGCGACCAAAAACACGACAAATAGTCTATTTATACGTTCGATGGACGGCAATTGGTGGAATCTGCTACACATATTGCACAAAAACAATATTGTGCAATATTTTTTTTTATTATTGGTTTCGCCAAATTGACGCCGCCCGCCTGTTGGTAAGTCGTGACGACGTCTAGCGATTGTGGGCCACTCTCACAGCATTTTTTAATCATTAAGTGTAATTTAATAAAAAATGCTAAAGAATTTCGACCAGACTGTCTTGTACTGTGTTAGACTACTTCCAAAATCTTTTTGGTACATACAAGTTCTGGTAACCTATTTGTTAGTATTGGTCTTTGTGTTACACCGCCGGATAGTCTGAATGCGGCTACATTATTTTTTCAAAATCTACTACAGATTTTATTTTACTTTGGTTTATTTATAAGCAATTGGGTGCCTTAGGTACGGTAGGTACTTTCGTTTTGTCACACTGGTGTTTTAAAATAGCCTAAACGTATGAAATTAGATAAATTAGTGTATAAAACTGCACATAACTGGGTATTAGAACACGAGTAGGTTTTAAAGAAACGACCCTTGACGAGAGTTTTTTGGGGTTTTTAATACCCCTTTTTATGCAACACTTTTATAAACTACTTTTATCGAGATTTTCGAGTTTATGTTATACTACGAGGGTGGATTGAAAAGTAGTCGGCCTAACACTGATCCATTTAGTCCTAAAAATCAAATCTACCCACATTATTTAGTTCAGTTCAGACCTGTTAATTGTGTGAAGTTTGAAACGTGTGCGATAATTAGTTTTAATTTTATAAATTTAATAAACAAAGCAATCTGACATCAGCGTGCCGTCATTAAGTACCTCCATAAGAAGGGGCTGTCATCAAAAGCCATCCATGATGATATGGTCAGTACATTAGGGGATTGCGCTCTTTCATATTCATCCGTCAAAAAATGGATAGCAGAATTCAAGCGTGGTAGAGAGAGTGCGAAAGACGAACCCCGCTCTGGAAGGCCTTCGACGTCCACTACTGACGAAAATGTTAAAAAAATACTCGACTTAATTATAGGAGACCGCAGATTGAAAATTAGAGAGATGGTCGAGATTATAGGCATCTCTTATGAACGTCATGTCAACGTGTTGGGTTTCCACAAGGTGTCTGCGAGGTAGGTTCCGCGACTGCTTTCAGTTGAGCAAAAAAGGATGGGATTGACTATTGCACGCGACTGTTTGGAGTTATTTGAAGCTGATGAATGTGATTTTTTGAATCGTTTTGTTACTAGTGACGAAACATGGGTTCATTACTGTACACCGGAAACAAAACAGTGGAAAAGACCTGGTTCACCACCCCCCAAAAAGGCTAAGTCGATTTTGTCGGCAAGTAAGGTGATGGCTTCAGTATTCTGGGACTCGAAGGGTGTGATTATGGTCGATTATCTTGAAAGGGGTCAGACTATAAACTCTGATTATTACTGCACCTTACTACGTCATTTACGAGACGAAATAAAAAAAAACGTCCACGAATAATCAGAAGAAAAGTCCTGTTTCATCAAGATAACGCTCGTGTTCACACGTCTGTCCAATAAATGGCAGAAATTCACAACTGTGGCTTTGAACTGTTACCGCATCCACCTTATTCACCTGATCTGGCACCGTCAGACTTTTTTTCTGTTCCTTAACCTAAAAAAGCACTTGGGAGGTCAAAGATTTTTGACAAATGACGAGGTCAAAGCAGCAGTAGACGCATATTTTGACTCTAAGGAAGAATCATTTTTTTTCAACGGGCTAATTCCTTGGAAGGGAAGATGGCAAAAGTGTATTGAACTTGATGGTGATTACGTTGAAAAATAAAAATATATTTTATTTATTATGTACTAGTGGTCGCCCGCGACTTCGTCCGCGTGGTAATTTGGATTTTATCCCGTTCCCGTCGCGCCGCGTCATATTTTGAACAATTCACACAATATCTTTATAAATTGTAGCCTATGTGTTACTCTGATAAATAAGCTACATTATTGTAAAGTTTCATTAGAATCCATTCAGTAGTCTTACGTGAAAGAGTAACAAACATCCAACCATCCATTTATACTTACTTACTCACAAACTTTCGCGTTTATAATATTAGTAGGATTTATTTTCTTGGTTAGGCCGATTACTTTTCAATCCACCGTAGTATATCATACAGATTTATTATTTTTTACAGGCGAGGAAGTGGTGAGATATATGTTTACCCGTATCTGTTTCAATTGGGATATCCAAATGTTTAGCTATTACAACATATTTTATATCTGTATGCACTCCTTGGGTACGTATTACTATTTTATGTTTAATTACTAGGTCGCCGCAGTCGCGAAACGTACCGTTACGCTGCAGCATATATTTGAGCGAAGCGAGTTTAAATTCAAAATTCTGGCATCATAATAACCTGGGTAATTCTGTTTTCTCTGCCGAACGATTGTGGCTATTTGGAATGCCCTGCCTGCACGTGTTTCCTCCCACATCTAACCCTGGGTTCTTTAAGCGAAGCGTGAAGAGGCACATTACTAGGTCTTCAAGTTGGGGGTCACTTTCTATAGTATTTCTGTGTACTATGAGAGTCGCCCACAATCGCTAGACGTCGCCACAGCTTACCAACAGGCGGGCGGCGTCAATTTGTTGACCTAAATATATATAAAAAAGTGATTATTACACTATAAGAAACAAATAGACATGCAAATATTTATGACAACCATACCTGTGTGGTATAGTAGTTGGTGACACTGCCTCAAGCTAACTACCGGACTCGGAGGTCGAGGGTTCGAATCTCACCCAGGACAAAACCTTGTGTGATGAGCATGATAGTGTGTAATTAATTGCTTTTTTTGACAGCAAAATAAAAACCTGTTATTGACATGTACACTGTCTAATACCTAAGTTCGTTCCAGGGGCGATAATATCATTTATTTGGTTCAGTAAACGTTGGAAGTGGGACGATTCAGTGCTGGGTATAATATCCAACGTAAGCCAGGTCGTTGCATGCATTACCGTTGCTTTTTCTCGAACAACCAGAGATATGTATATCGGTACGTATTCATTGACATTTTTGGTAAATAGAAGGTTAAAATACAAAGCCAAAAATATTCAAATAAAGTACTTATATAATTCCTGTACATTATTCATTGGTACAGTTATACCTTGCGGTATGTAGATGAACATACTAAAAGTTACCAAGTATATAGTAAATTTATAATTATTCAAAGTCAGATCAACGTGATTGATTTTTTGAACAACGTGAATGATTTTTGTAAACTTAATAAAAAAAAGATAAAAAAAATTGTGGACTAAAATTTATCTACAATGTACCACCACTACTTAGAATATTGCGTTAACAAAATGTCAAACGAGTAAAAATTTACACGGTAGGCTGCCCTGCTCTTATTCGTTGTAATGTGATGTTATACACGCTGATTTTATCGTCGTCAGCAGTCGAAAGGGTTCGCTCTCGGAATAATATTTGGATTCCTTTTTTAACATCTAAATTACTGTACTGATAATAATAAAAAAAATTGTCATTTCTGTAATTCTTCTCACTCGATCAAGTTTAACATTAGTTTCTAAAAAAAATGTGTTTGTTTTTCAAAGTAATGCTGCCAGTTGGTTCAAAACTTATTCCGAAAGCGAACCCTTGCGTAGTGCTGACGGTAATAAAATCAACGTGTATAGCATTATGTTACTCGCTAATAATTTAAGTTTACATACATACATAGCATCACGCCTTTTTCCCCGAAGGGGTAGGCAGAGGTGTGCAAACAAACCCACATCTCGCCAGCTATGTTAGGTCCCATGTAATAGGGGGCGAGCCTATTGCCATTTACCGGGCACAAGTTCCAGACTCTGGGATAATTATCTGGGTAAAATTCTAAAGAGAATTATACATTATCCACCAGACCCGGGAATCGAACCCGAGACCTCGAGCGTGGCAGTCCGTACATAGTACCATTGTGCCATCGAGGTAGTTTAAGTTTACATTGGTAAAAAAAATCGGTAGGTACAGTTGTTTCTGAGGAATCACGATATTGTCTCATACAAACTTGGTTTGTGCTGCCAACCACGGTCTTCAATAGCGGTTTAGCATAAACGTTGATCAGGCAAAGTTTGAATGGGACAACGTGATTCTTCAGAGACATCTGAATCAATTTTATTATTTTTTTCACCAATTTAAGCTACATTGTTAACAAATTCTATAATATTATAAATTATGAAACATCACGCAACGATTATTAAGAGCGGAAGAGCATGACGTGTAAAATAGAATTAATTCGACACTTTGTAGTCGCACTATCTCAGAACTACTTAGAAGTGGAAAAAACCAGCCCCACACTTGATAGTATGTTCATTTACATACCGCATTGTTTATGTGTACCTACCTAATAATTCAACACAAGTATAGAAAATATTTATCCTTATATGGCTCCGGGATTATTCTTTTTTTTTTATTTTTAGCGGTGATCTTAGAAACATTGAACGCGTCTGCTGTCACTGCACTTCGTTCAAAATCATCAAAATTAGTTTCAAGTGATGAAATAGGTAAATAATTTCATAACTATTTTATTGTGTTAATGTAAATGTTTTCTTTTTAGGAGTCCGTAGCCAAAGGATAAAACGGGAGCCCTAAGCTATTACTAAAACTTCGCTGTCCGTCTATAAGAACAAATACTAAAAACCAGAATAAAAACAATAGTTTAGAGGGCTCCCATACAACAAACGTACCAATTTTTTTTTGCCATTTTTACACATTTTAATTTATTTATTTATTTTTATATTTTCGGCCTTATCGTCCGTTGCCGAGCGTCCTGGGTACGCTTTCGCATCGGTGAATGACGGCGTGCGTGTGCTGCAACCCCTTAGCACTCAACCCTTCAGGCGCTATTATCAATAACCTCATCAAGTGTAACACGTTATTTTACTTAAGAAAATGAATATTAGTAGTGACAGTGACAGTGAAAGAGACCACGGCAAAACTGGTCAGGTTTAAAGAATAAATTCAACTGAGTGGAATATGTGTAGAGTTTGTTTCATAATGTAGCTATTTATCAAAATAGCCTAAACGCATCAGTTTAAATAAAGTGGTGTATGAAACTGCACATAACTAACACATAAAAATACGTTAAGGCTCGTTTTTTTAAAACCTATATCTTGTTTAAATACCCTTCTTTATGCAACAGTTTTACAAACTAATAATATCACTTTAAACGTCTATACTTAAATTGTTATACTCTGCCTGCTTGCTTCGTATGCTTCGCCCGCTTGACAAATTATATACACAAAAACCTTTTCCGAGAACCACTCTATTCATTGGTGAAAACCGCTTCAAAATCCGTCGCGTGGTTTTAAATATCTAAGCATACAAACGGACAGGCAGACTTTGTTTTATAATCTTAAATGATGATAATAGATAATAAATAAATAAATATGTTAGGACAATTCACACAACGCCATCTAGTCTCAAACTAAGCAAAGCTTGTGATATGAGTACTAGGTGAACTGATAAAAATCCTTATATCCATTTTTTTTTTTAAATACATACATATTATAGATACATAGGAAACATCCAGACTTCGGTAAAAACGTATGTGTCATCATACAAAGTTTTTCCCGACCGAGAATCGAACCCGAGACTCCGACGTCGAAAGTGGATGCACTACCGACCACGCCACCGAAGCACACGAAGCACACGCCACAAGAAGCATGATAAAGTGATAATAATAATATATTATTCTTGATTCAGGTAAAATGTATGCAGTCTACTTCATGGTGGAAATTGCAGGATGCCTGGTCTTCGGATCACTTTACCCGATGTTATATTTGTATATTCTAACAATAGATCCAAGAATCATCTTCCATTTCAGTATAGCGATGATATTTCCATCACTAGCTATTTTTATGTAAGCACACTATATTTTTCTGCGTGCGTACCAGAGACGCCCGGCAACGGACGTGGGAGCGGACGGGGCCTTAGGCCACGGAATTAAAAAAAAAGGCCACTATTTGTTTTGATTAATTTCTTAACAATAGTTACTTAGTAGGTACTAACACGAAGCAACTTTGTTTAAATATTAACAACTTCAAATGCCACATTGACTTAAGATTTAATTAGAGAACTGAAAGTGCTTTCTTTAGGAGTACATTCACTATAAAGTAGGCAACAATAGAACTCACGTCGTCGAAATCCAAGACCAACACCTTAGCCAAATAGGCCACCACCAATCAAAATGTCGAAAAACAGTCCCAGGCAATCGATAAAAATTGGCTTGAGTGATAATTATTACAGATTTTAAAAAACCGGGTACGTAGGAGTCGGACTCGAGCACAAATGCCATTATAGGTAAAACTAATTTCTATTTTAGTATTTTGCCCATACATTAGATACCTTTTGCCTACATAAATTATATCATCTGATTGTAATATTATCTTTTACAGATGGTTTTACGTTCAGCACAAAAGAGATGTCCGCAAACATAAGCTAAACAAGATAGAAGACGAAATCATTGCTCTTAGCTAAGAAGTTCAAAACGTAACACTTATTTTCTGTACAATGTTAAAACTATAGTCCGGAAAATATTTGTTGATCGATGTAGTCCGCATATTTTTGTTGATAAAATAAATATTCTCTATTATTTTAAATAGGTAGTGGTTTAATTAGGTCGGCATGCCCATTATGTACGACATTGACAGTTAATGTCTGTACTATTATATATTAAACCTGATAACGTTGATCAAAACTCTCACGAATATCTCCTGCATACAGCAACGTTGGGTCTTTTGCCCGCATTTCTGCATCCCACTAGACCAAGCTCAAATACTTGTTTAGACCACATCTTATTAAAAACTAAATCAGTATCACACTCATTAATATTAAAAATGAGTATCACCGATCATTATGCTACGGTACTTTGTACTGGTAGCAAAGCAAACCGCCAACTCAGCCAACAGACAACCACACGTTTAAACTATACTAATGCCGTAAAAGATATAGAGAACGCTGACTTGTCTCTGGTGATGGATGCCACTGATAGTAATATAGCCGTAAATAACTTAATTGCTACCCTCACAAACATTGTTCGAACCAATAGCGTACAAATTAAAATCTCGAGGCGAGCGAGAATAATTAAACCGTGGATGACACCCGGTATAATCCGGTGCATCAAAAATCGAGACAGTATGCATCTAAGGCTAAATTCAGATCCGCAAAACACAATTCTTAAAACAACTTACAACAGATATCGAAACTTTTGTAATAGACTTATAAATAAACTCAAACGTGCATACGAAAAATTGCAGTTTACAAAAGCTAAAAATAATACTAAGGAAACTTGGAAGGCCGTCAAAAATCTCACTTATACGGAAAAAAATAATCAGCCTGCCATTAATCTACTAACCTTATGCTCTGATCCGTTGTCCTCTGTTAACTTAATCAACAAATATTTTGCTAATATAGGTAAAACGTTGGCATCTAAAATTAATATCGTCCCTCCTGAATGTAAGAGGACATCCAGGCACAGTCCGTTGAGCTCGATAGCGCTTCTTCCAGTTAGTGCGGGTGAGGTTGAGTCAATTATAAAAACCCTTCGTGATGACTGCGTCGTGGGATGGGACAATATACCAGCCAAACTAATTAAAATGGCTCGAAACATTCTTGTGCCACCTATCACTCATATATGCAACCTTGCCATATCACAAGGTGTATTTCCGAGAGCCTGTAAAACAGCCTTAGTCACCCCCGTATACAAAACTGGAGATAAAGATCAGATCTCTAATTATCGTCCCATCTCTGTTTTGAGTACCTTGTCAAAGATTTTGGAGCGAGTTTTGAACAACTACCTAATTGGCTACTTAAATAAATTCGACATCCTCGCCCATAATCAGTATGGTTTCCGCAATGGCATTTCTACAGAGGATGCCGTGGCCGACCTTGTACAGTCAGTTGCTAATAAACTGGACAATAAGTTTAAATGCTACGGCATCTTCCTAGATCTATGCAAAGCATTTGACACTGTGTGTATACCCAAATTAAAAGAAAAAATTTAAAAAATTGGTATACGAGGTCTGGCCCTTGATATATTTAAGGACTACCTGTCTAACCATCGACAGTCTGTAAGGATTGATAGTGTCATCAGCGCAGAGGAACAGATAACCTTTGGAGTCCCTCAGGGAAGTATTTTAGGTCCAACTCTCTTTCAAATTTATATGAATGACCTTTGCAGTCTTCCTCTCGTGAACTGTGGTATCTTCACTTACGCTGACGACACTGCACTGATTGCGTACGGTAGGAGCTGGGAAGAGGCTAAATCACATTCAGAGGAGGCATTGCGGAGAGTCATGTATTGGTTAGGCAGTAACCTGCTAACCTTGAATATTATAAAGACTAAATTCCGCCGTTTTATAACTGTCCACGAAATATTAAAAACTGTTCTTGCCTATCGCTCACAATGGTGGCTTCCATTAAGTATCTCGGTGTGTTCATTGACGAGAAATTAGACTGGACCACTCAATTAGAGTCATTAACCTCTCGTACTAGAAGACTTATATATATTTTTAAAAACCTACGTTTTTCAGCAGACAGGGATACTCTTCGGATGGTCTACTTAGCCCTATGTCAATCGATTCTGACTTACTGTATCCCTGTATGGGGAGGCTCTTACAAAACGACGTTGCTTAAACTCGAAAGGGCTCAGCGGGCTGTGCTAAAAGTTATTAATTATTATTTTTGGGTGCAAAGGGGCCCTTCTTACATCTATCGGGCCCCAGCGACCTCACCTGCTAGTGGCGCACCTGCTGATTAACGGACGAGGTTCGTATATTACGGTACCCATGTGGTGGCTTTGGCCCCTACGTGGATATCAGGTGGTACAAAAGTGTTGGTCCGGGGGGGTACCACCGTGCAGCTGTGCTAAAGCCCCCCAAGTAACCCAGCCCAGGCTGGGTTGCGTTAGGGGTTCAGCAGCTGCACTGCCGGGCCCGGGGCGGTGTATGGTGCGGCAGGCAGGGGTCCAGTGGGGGCGAAGCGGAGTCTAGTGTGGGTGGTGTGGGTCGATTCGCCGGCCAGGGAGACCCTTAGCAACGGCGTTGCCGCGGCCGCCTGCAACATAGTCATGGGGCCCGCCTGGGACCAACCACCCCAGTAGGCTGCCCCACATGTTGCGCATAATCCTGTTGTGGGGTCGCCGCTCCGGGTGGTAACCGGTGTGGGGTAGCGGCGGCCTTGCATCAGGGGGGTTTGGGAGCCCTTCCGTCCGGCGGGTCGGCTCCGACCTAACCACACGGTTCTAGACGAAGCTAGCCTCTGCACTTTGTCACTTACTGCTGCACCAAATATCGCCCTGTCTTCACGCTTCCCCATATTTCACAATGACAGTGCAACAAGAGAATAGACGGTACACAGCGGCCCCTAGAAACCCCACAAAGTTGACTTCGTTTGAGGTGGAGTTCGCGAATATCCGCGGACTCCATGCAAACCTCGATACCGTCCACCATCACCTGGAGTCGGCACGGCCTTCTGTGATGTTCCTAACGGAGACACAGATACGCCGCCCTGACGACACGTCGTACCTCTGTTACCCGGGCTATATCATTGAGGAACAATTCCGCGATAAAGCCGGGGTGTGCGTGTTCGTTAGGGCGGATGTTTGCTGCCGCCGGTTGCGCTGTCTGGAGAACCCCTCCTACTCCGTCCTTTGGCTGCACGTAGATCATGGCTCCATGAGTCAGATCTACGTGTGCGTCTACCGCTCCCACACAGGGGACACTGGGACAACAAGGCTTTTCGAATACCTCAGCGAGATGGCTGACGATGCGCAGGTGCGGTTCCCGAACGCTGACCTGGTTTTCCTGGGGGACTTTAACGGTCATCACGTTGAGTGGCTGGGGTCCCTTAGGACCGATCATGCGGGACGAACCGCCCATGCATTCGCTCTCTCCCACGGGCTGACCCAGATGGTACGGGGGATCACCCGGATACCTGACAGGTCAGACCACACGCCCGCCTTGCTGGATCTACTGCTAACGAGTCGCCCAGCCGAGTACAGTGTGTCGGTACGCGCCCCACTGGGCACATCCGACCACTGTGTGGTGCACGCCAGCTTCCAAGTGCCACCGCCAGCTCGTGCTGAACAAATTACTCGACGACTATGGCACTACTCGTCGGCAGACTGGGACGGTCTCCGCGATTACTTTGCGTCCGTCCCGTGGAGCCAGCGCTGCTTTGTAGGGAAGGCGCCTTCGGATAGCGCTGCTGCCATTGCTGGCGAGATCAGTCTAGGGATAGAATATTATATCCCTTTCACTGATGTCGCCAGCATCCGCAAAGCTCGCCCCTGGTTCGGGCGTGAATGTGCCGAGGCTATCCAGAAAAAACAGTCGGCATATCGCGCCTGGGTCAGGGCTCGGGCGGCACGTGACCCGAACGTGAACCGCCTCAAAGCAGCGTACAATCGGGCCACTAGGTTCAGCAAGAGGGCCTTCAAGAGAGCGAATGCCCAGCGCGTCGCGCGGCTTGGTCAGGAGCTCACATCCCATCCCACGGGCAGCCGTGGATACTGGCAACTGGCCAAAGCCGTACAGTCAAATTTTTGTCAACCCTCGCTGCCACCACTGCGTTTTCCTGATGGATCACTGGCTCACAAAGCCCAAGAGAAGGCGGACATGCTCGCAGACCTCTTTGCGGCTAATTCCCGGGTCGATGACCGTGGCCTGCAGCCCCCCGCCATCGCCAACTGTGGTCACACTAAGCCTGATATTGTTATCAGGCAATGTGATGTACGGGCAGTGCTGCGGTCACTCGACACGCGGAAAGCCAGTGGCCCTGGCGGCATTCCGGCGGTGGTGCTACGAAAATGTGCTGCTGAGTTGTCTCCAGTATTAACGCGTCTGTACCGCCTGTCATACACTACAGGCCTCGTGCCGGAGGCCTGGAAGGACGCGAACGTACAACCGATCCCCAAGAAAGGGGATCGATCCGATCCAGGCAACTATCGACCCATAGCTGTCACCTCAGACATTTGCAAGGTGCTCGAGCTTCTTATTAATAAGCAGCTCATGCGATACCTGGAGGATCACTCGCTAATCAATGATCGGCAATATGGCTTCAGGCCAAAACGATCAACGGGTGACCTCCTGGCATTCGTCACGCATGTATGGGGTGAGGCTATGGAAAAGTTCGGCGAGTCCTTGGCTATTAGCCTGGACATCGCCAAAGCTCTCGATAGGGTCTGGCATGCTTCGCTCCTTTCCAAGCTTCCGGCATATGGTCTACCTCCTCAACTGTGCAGCTGGATTGCCAGTTTTTTAAACGAGCGCCGAGTGCGGGTCCTCTGCGATGGCCAGGCTTCTCGCTTTTTGCAAGTGAATGCCGGGGTACCGCAGGGGTCCGTACTGTCACCAACTCTCTTTCTTCTGCATATCAATGATATGCTTTCCCTCGGGAACATTCATTGCTATGCAGATGACAGTACATTGCACGGGAGTTACTCGGTTCGTCCGACGGCGGGGCGATCTGTGATAGAGGAGGAGAGACGACATCTCGTGGGTGATCTCGACCGAAACCTCGACAGTATCTCCCAATGGGGTGCCGAGAACTTGGTCGAGTTCAATGCCCACAAAACACAGGCGTGTGCATTTACAGCGAAAAAATCCCCTTTCCTTCCCCTACCCACTCTTCAGAATGCAATATTACCAATGAAGGACAATCTAGACATCCTTGGCATAGACGTTCGTCGAGAGCTCAATAACACAAAATACATTGAGAGATGTATTGGGCTAGCTTCGCGGAACTAGGAATACTGAATAAGGTAAAGCGATTCTTTACACCGCACCAGAGGTGTCTGCTGTACAAAACGCAGATTAGACCCTGCGTTGAATACTGCTCTCACCTCTGGGACGGCTCCGCGAAGTATTTGCTGGACGCACTCGACGCTATGCAGCGACGCGCTGTTCGCATTATAGACTGTCCGGAGGTAACGGGAAGCCTTGAGCCGCTAGCCCAGCGCCGAACAATTGCTTCCTTGGCCGCGTTCTACCGTATTTACCACGGTGAGTGTTCTGAAGAGCTCTTCAACCTGATCCCACCCTCTCCCTTCCGATCCCGAACAACGCGTGCCGGGCAGAGATGTCACCCTCATACCGTGGAAACCGTCTTCGCGAGAACCGAGCGTTTTAAACGATCGTTTCTCTGCCGAACGATGGTGGCTTGGAACGCCCTGCCTGCGCACGTGTTTCCTCCAACATATAACCCTGGGCTCTTTAAGCGAAGCGTGAAGAGGCACATTACAGGGTCGTCAAGTTGAGGGCCACTCTCTATAGTATTCCTGTGTACTGTGAGAGTCGCCCTCAATTGCCAGACGTCACCTCAGCTTACCATCAGGCGAGTGGCGTCAATTTGTCGACCTAAATATAAAAAAAAAAAAAATAATAATAATAATTTTAAACCACGCGACTACCCTACAGATATATTGTACTCAGAATGTAATGTCCTGACGGTTAGAAAACTTTACATTCCAAAATCCATTATCCGCAAACACTCAAAAATTGTGTACGATGAGCAGCTTGTCAGTCGTCGGCATCGTGGCTTCCCGATATGTCCAATTTATCCGTGCAGAACTGCTTTCGCGAAACGACAGTTTAATCATTTGAGCACTAGGCTTTATAATAAAGCCCACAGGCACTTAAACATCTACGCCTTGTCTAGATCTGAAATAAAACTCAAGCTTAATACCTGGCTACAGACATTGACATACGATGAAACAGAGCAGCTCCTGACAACTGCACAGTGATGGAGAAAAGTTAACACCTAAACACCCACATTCGTACAAACACCTACATTCATACAAACACCCACATTCATTCATACACACACACACACACACACACACACACACACACACACACACCAACACACTAAACCTTGAAACATGATATAGCAACAACAGCAATCATTCACATAATATATTTTATTTTAATTAAGTACACTGATCGCCTACCGCAAGAACCAGATTTTTTGTAACCGCTGTGAGACTTGCTATGTATGGACGCTTTTCCCAAGATACAGACAGGTTTCCTGCCTAGTTTGGGGGAGGAGTTCTGCCATGACCTTTTTATTTATGTACTGGTTTCCTTTATCTCATTAATGTATTATGTAAGCTAGGACAACGCTGTGTAATAATCATGTACAAACCGCTTCAATTGAATAAATTATTATTATTATATTATTATTATATTATATTATTAAGAAAATTAGAACTTCAGTTGCGTGATTTTGGTTCATCTGAGTGCACTTGTGATTTACTTACAACTGATCGATCAAGAGATAGTTGTTTTCACAGTCTGTTTAGTTGTTTTAAAACAGTAGAATTAGTGAATTATAAGAGATTGTTTATAATAATATCTACAGATAGTGTACATCTCTGAAGGTACTCAACGGATTTTAGTGAGGTTGGTGAGGTGTTCAGAGGGAGTCAAGTCAAGAGAGTGAAGCGCCAACATAATAACCAATTTACCAAAACTAAATAATTAAGAATAGATACAAAATGGTCAGTAGGTATTGACAACATGTTGCTTATAAAACTGCTTCCAAATTTGATTGCAAACAAAATAAAATATTTGTAAAGAATTTTCAAAATTGGTTTGGCAGTTTTGAACCCTATGCAATGCAAATAAACAAACATAAACGATCAAATTATTCCTTATTTTATAATAAGTAAAGATTATTTGTTGCTTTGACAACTAGTTTTGTATTATTATTGTGCAAATTTCAGCTTTCTGCTGGAAGATGGAAGACAGCGAAGAAAATCCTCTGAAATTAAACAAGGTCATGAAAAAAAAACAAAAACCGACGAGGCCACAAAAGTGGTCAAAGTCCGCCGGGGGCCACTGGAAATACCTTCTGGTGTGTGCCGCAGCAATGGACATGGAAGTGGACATTCGCGGAATAAAGTATTAAAGTTATAAAAACCAATTATCCTTTCTTATAATATCGGGGGCATTTTCAAGATTAGTAACACAAAACCTAAATTTAGAAAAAGCATGCCGTGTTATTATGGCATTTGACGACGAAATTATGTGATAATCTCATAGCCAAGACAAGTGGACATGTATATCAAAGAAGAGTTATTTATACAAGAACTAGGTTCTAAACTGGAAAGTTTGAAGAACATTTTGTTAACTGCTGTACCAATGTTTCTGATAAAATCCTTTGGGGCGTGGAGTGATAGAACAGGGAAAAGAAAACTTTGCATTTTATTACCAATATTTGGTGAGCTGTTACTTTTCTTAAGTAACATGCTCATTAAAGCTGCATTAAAGGAATGGCCTGTTAAAGAGACGGTGTTATTTGAAGCTGTTCCTGCCTTTAGTGGATATGGGATTATTTGCTTACATAATTCACTAATTACCACCAATGAAAGTCTGATGCACTCAAGTAATTCTTTTTTTATTTAGATTCCTTCCAATTTACGAAGTGGAGGTTTTCCCCACCACGCTAAACGACCGGTTAATATAACACTTTATATCAGAGACATGTTGGAAGATGAAAAATCTTAATATCTGACGCAATGTGAACCTTTTGTTTGTGTTTTATTTTTTATACAATTTTGAAAGTAATCTGCTTACCCCACCACTAGAAATGAAAAAATTAAAAATAATGGTAATTACTCTTCCTGTTATCTAATCTACCCATTCTAATAGGTTTAGCATCAATGCCTCCTCTACTATAACTAATGGCTTATCTACATTGGTCGTTTGCGCCAGCATGCGGCATGCGGGTGATTTCTGAAACGCATGTCATAGCCCACATAAGGGTAACCGTTACATTGGTCGATAGCGCCCGCATTTGGGGTGCGAGCTATGTACAACGTGAATTTACACACTGAACACATTACTGGAAAAACAGCACCCTACAAAAGGCCTTCCTCAATTAATATAATATTCAACACAATACAAAATTTACAATAATTCAAAGTTGTGGTTCCTAAGATTTGTACATCAACCACCAAAAAATTTGAATTTATTAAGCTAAAGAGTATTTAGGGTTCCGTAGTTGAAGTTTCTGTCCGTCCATCTGTACTCGGCTTTCCTCCTAAACGGTGAGTACTAGAAACATGAAACTTAGCGTGTATATGTGTATTTATTACGTTAACAAATTGCTAAAAGAAAATTTTGAAAAATATTTTTTTTGAGGTACCTTCCGTACACGTAACCTGAATTTGTAGTTTTGTTCTTGCGTGTACCCCGGAGTGTGGGGTTTCATTAGATAGGTCTTTAAAAAACATAGAGAAGTTACTAAGACGATTTTTGATTTAAGTATTTGTTTGCGAGAAATTCAGTTTTATAGCTATTTTTTTTGGTAAAACAGAGCGTCCCCCCTCATATGTCTAAAGTTATTTGTGTTGGTAGTCCACATGAAATGAACTTTAAAGCAAAACTATAATCCGTTATAGTTTTGCTTTAAAGTTCATTTCAACTTTGTTAGTTCGGGAGTTATAAAGGTTATTATGTTTGACTATGGAACCCTATTCTATGCGTGGCCCGACATGCACATGGCCGGGTTTTATTCGCGATAGTATTATTAAAAATAGACGTTGTAGGACAATAATAGATGCAAATTTTATGCAGTACCAGATGGTACAAATTACACAGTGTGTAGTGTGTGTACATGTTTTTAAATTCATAAATAACTATATAAAGACAAACAGCAGTTACACTTAAACCTACATCAGTTATCGTGAAACTATTATTCAGCAAACTTGAGTGTGAAATATAATTAATATTTTGTATAGTTTGGTAATTAACAACTAAGTTTATTAATCATATTTCAGTTACATGGTCCAGTAACAGACAAGGTATAGTAAATTGTGCGTTCAAACAATGTTCAACACACACACAGACACACACACACCCACAATTCGCCAGTATTTTTAGTCCCACGTAATAGGGGGCAAGCCTATTGCCGTCACCGAGGACACATGTAGCTGCAACAGAAATAAATCATCTGTGAAAATTGCAACTCTCTAACTATCACGGATCATGAGATACAGCTCAAGACAGACGGACGGACGGATGGACGGACAGAGAAGTCTCAGTAATAGGGTTCCCGTTTTACCCTTTAGGTTTGGAACCCTAAAAAAAGTAACACAACAAACAGAGTTTAGACATTATTGAGAAACTGTGTGACAAAAGCTTTGCTTTATTTAATGTACAGATATCACTTATTTTTTGCTTCATATATAATCGTAACTGATGTCTTTGACTTTGCGTGTCTGTATGTCTACAACACGTAAAAGGCCGTAGGTTCCAGTCCGGCCGATGACATTATTTTTTGTGAATTAAAATGTCTATCAAAAATATTTAAGAATAGTAGAAGCAAACTCCCAACGACGCGGGATTCTCATCCCGACCAAACTCCCGAAGAGGCCACACAGGTGGCGAAAGTCCGCCGGGCGCCACTGGAGATACCTTCTGGTGCATACCAAAGACGCCTGGCAATGGACGTAAGAGCGGCTGCGTTTGCGCGGACTTTATGTAAAGAAAAGTACTTAAAAGCAAACTCAGGACTTTCAAATACAAGAATGTAAAGACAACGTGTTGTATATAAATTGTGTATTTGATTACAATCATCTTAAAACATTTGTTACCCTAAAAATATACGTCAAAAATTGACACAGCAACCGACTACAAACTACCGGAATGGGACCAAATAGTTGTCGGAAACGGCAAATTGAAATGGGACCAAAATACCTTGGGAATTAGTAGCTTTCAAGCGCCATGGTCACGGAGGAACAGTTCCTCCGTGACCATGGCGCTTGCAATAGTGCCGAAATATCGGAAACTCGACAACAAAATAATAATACATGGTAAATATCCCGAATACATTTCCAAAGTTTATAATAATAACGACCATGGCAGTTTAAATAACTATATAGTAGCTTTCAATTAAAAAAAATATCAAAATCGGTTCACCCAGTTCGAAGATATGAGGGAACAAACATAAAAAAGAAAAACAGAAAAAAATACATACAGTCGAATTGAGAAGCTCCTCCTTTTTTGGAAGTCGGTTGATAAAACAAACAAGAATAATATTTATCTTATTAACGTTAAAGCTTATTTTTTTTAATTATGAAAATTGCAGCTTCCTAGAATATGGATAGCAACGAAGAAAAGCCTTTAAAAGTAAACAATGTCACGACAAAGAAAAATGTAAAAGAAAAATCAAAGAATATAATAAGAAATATAACAGTAGAACCAATCATGCTTTTTTATACTATATCAAAGGCATTTTCAAGTTTAGTAACACAAAACCTAAATTTAGAAAAAGCATGCCGTGTTAATATGGCATTTGACGACGAAATATGTGATAATCTCATAGACAAGACAGGTGGCATGTATATTAAAGAAGAGTTATCTGTACAAGAACTGATTTCTAAACTAGAAAGTATGAAAAATATTTTGCTAACAGCTGTACCAATGTTCCTCGTAATATTCTGTGGAGCGTGGAGTGATAGAACAGGGAAAAGAAAATTTTGTATTTTATTACCAATATTTGGTGAACTGTTACTTTGCTTAAGTAACATGCTAAATGTTTACTTCCTAAAGGAATGGCCTGTTGAAGTGACGGTGTTACTTGAAGCTTTATTTCCTGCCTTAAGTGGAAGTTTGATAACTCTAAATATAGGTTTATTTGCTTACATCAGTGATATCACGAATGAGGAAAGTAGAACCTTCAGATTTGGTATCGTTAGTGTATGCTTTACAATTGGAAAACATATTGGTCTTGTTTTGAGTGGTATTCTCATAAAAAAAGTCGGTTATTACGGCGTGTTTTCAATTTGTTCCTTATTGTACCTCTTCTGTTTAATTTACGGACATCTTTTCATAAAAGATACAGAAATATTCTTAGCTGTGAATCAGGTGAGTGTGTGTAATTTTAGAATTTACATTTGTTAAGTAATAGATCTGTTTGTAAATTTGTTTTTCGGAATAAGATAATTTTAATAAAATTACAGGACCATCATGGGAATTTATGGACTTCAATAACTACTTTTTTTGATCTAACGCACGTAAAAGATACACTGAAAATGTTATGCAAAAATGACACCAAAGGAAGAAGGGCTAAAATTATATTGACTTTGACTGCAATCTTCTTTGTAGTTGGTTCATATGAAGGTAAATACTTACCCTTAATTTGTTAAAAAATTCAAGGGTTTCAGAAGTTTAAAATAGAACATGACACGAATTTTAACGGCACTATGTTCGATTCATTCTTAACTAAAGGAGTCTAACCAAATTGGTTTTAATACGTAATAAAACAGCAAATGTAAACTTGTTATTCTACGGGCGGCGATCCAAAACACGACAAATAGTTTTAATTTACAAACGGTTTATTAAGAATGTTTGTATTTTTATCTAATCTCATTTCGAAAAGTTCTAATTACGATTTAACAAATTTAACATTATAAAGCCTATAATTATGACACTATAAATTATATTATACTAGCTGTTGCCCGCAGCTCCGCCTGCGTGTTATTTTAGATCTACATAACTTTTTATTTCTGAAACGATTGAAAACCAAACCGCAAGTTCAAATTAAAAATTCAAATCGGTTAAGCCGTTTCTGAGATTAGAGTGTTCAAACATTCAGACAAATAGACAAAAGTTCTAAAAACCATTGTTTTGGGTTTTATTGCGTTCATAAAGCCCCCTACAACAGTTTCACTATTTTTGAGTGGAGTTTACCAAGCTCTTTCTTAGACGACTCGTGTATTCCGTTCGTGATCGAACTCCTCCTAAACGACAGGACCGATCTTTTTGAAATTTGGCACGGTCATAGTGACCATCACCGTGAGTGTATATAATTATCTGAATTCATAAAGATCGATCCAGTCGTTTAGGAGTTCGACCCGGATCGACAAACTCAGCTCAATTTTGCAACAGCAGAATGCATTGCATACCTAGTATCTTCTATTATATTCTCCATTATACCATAAAAAATCATCTTAAGATACGAAAATATGAAATATTATTTATTATCTTCGTCGTGTGTGATAGTCCATTGAATTGTATGGCGAGCGATATTGTATGTGTGTCGTGCCCCTTAGTGACCTCCACTGCGGGTGCCATAACCTGTTCTGAAGGGCTCTTCAATCTGATCCCACCCTCTTCCTTCTGATCCCGAACAACGCGAGCCGGGCAGAGATGCCACTCCCACATAGTGGATAGCATGTTATCGAGAACCGAACGTTTTAAACGTTCGTTTCTCTGCCAAACGATAGTGGCCTGGAACGCCCTGCCTGTGCACGTATTTCCACCCACACATAACCCTGGGTTCTTTAAGCGGAGCGTGAAGTGGCACATCAGTAGGTCGTCAAGTTGAGGGCCACTCTCTATAATATTGTGTGCTGTGAGAGTGGCCCACAATCGCTAGACGTCGTCACGACTTACCACCAGGCGGGCGGCGTCAATTTGGCGAACCCAATATAAAAAAAAACCTAAGACAAACTTATTATTTGCGGTTGGTATTGTAATCGGGTCTAGGGATCGAACCGCAAAATTAAGTTAGTTTTTTATTGTATATACCTTTCCGGAACAAAAAGTACTCAGTGCCCAGGATATTAAAGAATAATTGTACCAAGTTTCATTGTAATCGAACCGGTAGTTTTTGCGTGATGCCTGAACAAACAGACAGACAGACAAAATTTTTTTTAATCGCATTTTTGTGTTCGGTTTCGTTCTAGTAACACCCCCTGCCATTTATTTTTTTGACATTTCAATGTACAGAATTTTCACTTCTACAGATTTATTATAAGTACTTTTAGATTATTTAAAATCGCTTTGTGTTCACTGCCGTCATTAGCCACCGCCCGGCAGCGTCGCCGCGCTGTTATTATTTGTTCATCACGAGATATCTCTTAAGACGTTCGTCCAAATTATATGGTTTGAATGGCAATTTTGGTCTAAATTAAATGCACAACGTATGTAAAGTATTCAATTAGATAAGAAATAATACTGCATTGTTAAAAATTGTTTGGCAAATGAAACTTTATTTTTTTTGTCATTCATAAAAGATAAAAATGGTTACTGTGAGTTATTCTTAAGAGATAGACATATAGAGATAGATATATATAGATATGCTGTTGCGGACTTTTTTGTAGACCTTTCTATTTAATCGGAGTAGTGTACACCATGTACACTACTCCGATTAGAATGTTCGGGATATTCACCATGTAACATTATTTTATCGAGTCTCCGATATTTCGACGCTGTTGCAAGCGCCATGATCGCGGAAGAACTGGGGGCCTAGCCAAGATGCAATCGATTAGCGACAACGCCAATAGAAAGTTCTAATAATGTATGGGAGTGACAGTAGTTGTCGCCTAGTCACGTGATCGACGCTTAGCGATCGCTAATTTGACAGACAATGTCGTATACAGTCGATTCTATCAATAGAAACGACATCGTCAAATGATTAATTCTATAGAAATGCTTAGCCAAGTGGCACTTTATGACAAGCGCCAGCGCGCGTTACCGAATGTTGTCTTCTTGAAGGCAGCGAACGCTAGATCCCTGTCGCAAGCGAACAAAATGGCGATGTTGTGTGTAAATAGTTGCTGAGAATTGAGATTGATAGTAAGAATAATAAATTAACAAGTAACAAGATTGTTTTTATTTGATTTAATTATAAATAAACGAATAAAATGCTTACACTGCGCTTACTGTGGACATCGCATAATGAAAATATTCAATATTTGTCTGAGACGATAAATAAGTTATCTTTTATAAATTTGTGAGCTACCTACGAGATAGAGAGGGTCTCGAGAGATACCTTTGGAATTAAAGGTAAGACAATAAGAAATTGATTAATATCATTTGTTAAGTTTTATTGTTTTGGTTTAAATTTACCTATTAAAGGAACTTATTCATTTATGTTATTCCAATTCCAAGTAAAATTTGTTCCCTCTGTTTTTATTGCCACCGGCTTGTACCTACTAAAGGATCGTGGGTGTTACACAACACCTGACACAAAGAACCATCAGTCATTGCATCAGGGCCATCAGGCAAGGAGTTGATGATTTTGCAAGATATATATAGCAATATGTATGTTTTTTTACAGATTCTAAGGGAGATGCCATTTACCTACGTGTGCATAGATTTCACGCATGTTGCTGTTATCAATCCGACGAGCACTTGTAGTTTAAACCGAAAAGAATTTCATCCCTAAATGTTCAGAGGGTAAGACTTACGTAGTATTTTTATTATGAAGAAATTAAGAATAGTCTGTCAATTTATCATTCATAAATCTATTGCAATACAATCTATAATATAATATACATTGTATAATAATAATGTCCGTTTAGATTGAGGAGCCACTCGTATCTTAATGAAATTGATACTTAGGTATTTAGTAGTTAGTTTAAAAAATGTTGTAGCCTCAGTCCTCGATTTTGTAGTATAATAGGTAGGTACTTCAAAAGTTATAAGACCATAAAGGTGGCTCCTCAATCTAAATGTTTAGATTGAGGAGCCTCGTCAAAACTAGGAAAATCATGGATGAATATTTATCAAAATTAGGTATGATTTAGTAGCATTCGAACTCTCGAATGCTACTAAATCATACTAATTTGTCTACTAACTACTCAGTTAGTAGACAAAATCTGAGTTTGTAGTATTAAAATTAAAAAAGTTATCATACATTATATGTGGCTCCTCAGACCCTTACTTAGGGGTCGTCATTTTTCAAAGAAGCAGTAGTTCAATTAATGCGCAATTTCTTCGTCATTTAGTAGTATGTATATTAGTTTTGTAGGACAAGATTCAGTAATTAATAATGAGTAGATTAGGAGATATGGCACATTTTAAATGGCTCCTCAATTGAGATGCTTAAAAAATATATTTGCCTCTAATTTACTTATACTTGTAACGAAATTTGAAACAAACACATCGATATTTTGTATAAATTTATACTAAATGCATGACATCGATAATCCTGCCATAAAAAAGTGTACTTTTTTATGGCAGGCGTAAAGCCTAATAACTTCGTAGATATGTAATCTACGAAGTTATTAGGCTTTACGCTGGATGTGTCTGATACTCAGTTTACCTAGCTCGCGTTATGCCTAAACTTCATTTTCGATTAGCTTTTAGCCTAAGTATCTGTTTGCCTAAGTCGCCATTTTGCCTAAGTCGTTTGACATTATGATCTTTAAATATAATAATATATGTACATATATATTTGTGTGTGTGTGTGTTTAAGTATATACCTACATGTATGTATTAAGTATTTATATTAGTTAAGCATATTTACCTACGCCTACCACTACCTCGGTGGCACAATGGTACTATGTGCGGTCTGGTGGATGTAATGTATAATTCTCTTTAGAATTTTATCCAGATAATTATCCCAGAGTCTGGAACTTGTGCCCGGTAGATGGCAATAGGCTCGCCCCCTATTACATGGGACCTAACATAGCTGGCGAGATGTGGGTGTTTGCACACCTCTGCCTACCCCTTCGGGGAAAAAGGCGTGATGCTATGTTATGTTCTACCACTACCTTTTCGTTCTACAAGATCTTTCCATCCAAAGGTTGCCTGGCAGAAATCGCTTTAAGCGATAAGGCCGCCCATTGTACTGCTCTTAGATATAGTAAGCTCTGTATACATTAATACTGTATTGGAGTACAATAAAGCATATATAAATAAAAAATAAAAAAATGCCTATAGATATATACAAGTTGATGACCTCGGCTCCACCCGCATAAAATAATACTTTCGAAAGAAAGCGCTAAAAGACTAAATCTAAGTTGATCTGGTTATTATTTGGTCTTAATAGCTGTTGGCCTGTATTGAAGTAAGTCTAACTAGCGTTATGCCAACTTCTACTTTTGGTTAGGCATAACGCGACCTAGGTAAACTGAGTATCGGACACATCCAGCGTAAAGCTAAAAAATAGTGACAGATGAAGTTTCAGTAACAGGGTTACCGTTGTACCCTATGGGTACGGAACCCTAAAAGCAAGTAATCAATTCTAGAAATTTATTAGATATAGATAGATTTGAGATAAGTTTAGATTTACAATAGAACCTGGTAGGTGTCGAAAGCTATCCCGGTGAACTTCATACCGCCAATCGTACCGACCGATCTGGCTAATTTTGGTCTTAAACGACTATTTTAAGACCAAAATTAGCCAGTTCAGGGAAGGTAGGACGGCTAGTAATTATGTATTACTAGTGGTCGCCCGCGACTTCGTCCGCGTGATTATTTTTCCCGTCGCCAGTTTGATAAAAGATATACTTATATAATATATATCAAGAGCTATGTGATTGTTGCAGGTGATTCACAGCGGCCTTGGCTGACGAAGCCCATATTAGATGCCACACCGGGGTCTCGAGCATCAACATATACCTACGTCGCCCCATGTGCAAACTCGAAACACAATAGAGCGATGCTTGGGCTTGCTGAAGGCATATTGGAGGACGCACGAGGATGCACGACAACCTGCATACTCCGCTGCTCCTCCTAGCTAAATAATCCAAGGAAGATCGATGCTCAATCATAACAGGCTATAATATTATTATGTCGGGAAAAATATCTCTAGTTGTACAAAAGTAAAAAACAAGTTTTATTTCAGCATTAAACAATGTTTATTGATTCTACAAAAATCTGTCTTTGATTCTCTACTTTAACACCTTTTCTTAATAAGTCTTGTTAATAAGGGTTAAGTCTGCAAAAAAATGTTGATTTTTTTATAGGGCTCACAAAACATAATAGTATGCCATATTATGGATATATGTCTGCCTACTTTAATGGGAAAGAGAGGGTGACTATATCAACCTTATTATCATTATAATTACTCTATGCACTTGTTAGATTTATGGGGTAGAGCAGAGCTCTGGCTGGAGCTATGATAATATATATGTATGTATAGAAATATATGTACTGTTACACTTATGTTCTACGTGGTATTTACGGTAACATAAAATCTAACAGTATTTTTTTAATGTGGGTAGTTTAATAAAACTAAAGACAACTACATACAATTACTTGTGTGATGACGATTTCTTCCCACCTAGTAAGTATCTCCACTACTGTGCCGAGTACTGTACCTAGTACTAAGTATCATACCTAGTACTAAACCAATTGTAGCATAGGTACCTACTACAATTGGTTGAACCTTCCTAAAACTACCACATCAATTCAAGGTCAAGATCAGCCAAATCGGTCCAGCCACTCTCGAGCTTCAGCGAGACACTGTATCTCAGTTCATTGGTATAGATATCATACTATGTTATGATATAGATGTTAGGTAACTAAGTAGAATATTGAATTAAAGAAGTAGTCTGGGTTCATTGGTATAGATATCATACTATGTTATGATATAGATGTCAGGTACCTAAGTAGAATATTGAATTAAAGAAGTAGTCTGGGTTCATTGGTATAGATATCATACTATGTTATGATATAGATGTCAGGTACCTAAGTAGAATATTGAATTAAAGAAGTAGTCTGGGTTCATTGGTATAGATATCATACTATGTTATGATATAGATGTCAGGTACCTAAGTAGAATATTGAATTAAAGAAGTAGTCTGGGTTCATTGGTATAGATATCATACTATGTTATGATATAGATGTCAGGTACCTAAGTAGAATATTGAATTAAAGAAGTAGTCTGGGTTCATTGGTATAGATATCATACTATGTTATGATATAGATGTCAGGTACCTAAGTAGAATATTGAATTAAAGAAGTAGTCTGGGTTCATTGGTATAGATATCATACTATGTTATGATATAGATGTCAGGTACCTAAGTAGAATATTGAATTAAAGAAGTAGTCTGGGTTCATTGGTATAGATATCATACTATGTTATGATATAGATGTCAGGTACCTAAGTAGAATATTGAATTAAAGAAGTAGTCTGGGTTCATTGGTATAGATATCATACTATGTTATGATATAGATGTCAGGTACCTAAGTAGAATATTGAATTAAAGAAGTAGTCTGGGTTCATTGGTATAGATATCATACTATGTTATGATATAGATGTCAGGTACCTAAGTAGAATATTGAATTAAAGAAGTAGTCTGGGTTCATTGGTATAGATATCATACTATGTTATGATATAGATGTCAGGTACCTAAGTAGAATATTGAATTAAAGAAGTAGTCTGGGTTCATTGGTATAGATATCATACTATGTTATGATATACATATAGATGTCAGGTACCTAAATAGAATATTAAATTAAAGATGTAGCCTGGTTATAAAATAATGTTTATTTATAACCTTAACTTAGCCATGAAACCTACTACTAATACTATAATAATATTATACCTAGTTATAGGTTATACCTGGGGCTCGTGGTCTAGCCCTAAATCAAAAATCCGACCGATCTAACTACAGAAATTCGATATCGCCCATGGGTTGTGGAGGTCAGATGGCAGTCGCTTCATGAAAATATTGAAATTCAGCCAAATTGCAATAGACTGGAAAGCCGACCCCAACTGAGTTGGGAAAAGGCTCGGTGAATGATGATAGGTTATACCTAAAACAATTCTCTAAGTTACTGTGCCAGCATAAATCAACCAACTTATTGTATACAATACATAGACGATAGACATTACCATTTCACCAAGAGGCTCAGGGTACCCTCCAAGAGTTTCCAAGGGGTTTAACCTATGGGGGGTGATATACCATTACATAATCATAAGCATATCTATAATAACATATTAAAAAACAAAATCGCTTCCATTCCCTATGTATGCTTAGATCTTTAAAACTATAGAATGGATTTTGATGCAATGTTCACCAATGGATTGAGTTGTTCCCGAGGAACGTTTTTGTGCCAGGCTTTGAAACCCAGGCTGAGGTCTTGATAGATCCCCGTGGCTGGAATATGAATGGAATATTTAATTGTAAACTGCGCCATTGTTACTCTTGCTCCTGTTAAATTTTATGTAAAATCGCTTTATTTTACTGATTAAAGTACTGCACCTTTCCATAAACTTCAAAAGGGTAGCGAATTGCTCTTTATTAGTTTATTATATTTCCCTTGCACTAGATGTTATTCCTGAAAAAGGAAAAAAGATTAATTCTTTTCATGGAATAAGTCAAGACTTTATTTATAACATCTTCACAAACACATTTGTAATATTAATAGAATAACTACTTACTTTCAATTCAATGTAATATCCAATACAATTAGGTATTATTCCTCCATATAGTTTTATTTATAAACTGTTTAGCAAATCCCGCTAAATAAAACTGTTGTGACACCATTGAGTTGTTGACACTGTTGTGACAGCGACAAGATCTCCAGATCATAGAGAAAAGGTAGAAGTGACGACCAACGCTATTGCCTAGACGAAAACGAACCTCAATTGACTTTGTCTACCAATTGACATCGTTATCTTCAAAGCGATGGCGACTGTCGCAAACGAATCGCTTCGAAGCGAATGCATCTTGTCTAGGCCCCCTGGAGTAATGGCGGTTGATGGAAAATGTCTAAAATCGTTCCACCCTCTTTCTAGTTCGTTTACTACGCGCACCACTACCATCGGTCTCACTGCACGATCGAACGCGATCACGATCTTTACACACAAAGCTGACTGTATCCACTCGCGATTTTGTATTAGGGTTGTCACGATTAGTTTGTTTTTCACATAAATGGACCACTGGATGCCAGACGTTCGGAAGTTGAAACCCGTCCTCACGATTGAAATTCCTGTGTTTTTTGGTTTCAATTGCTTCCCTAACCAATCTCGGTATGTAGTGACGTCGAGAGCATCTGAGGGTTATGTAACTCAACCCAATGGTCGGTACCGGCTTCCAATAAATGTAGAGCGATTGCAGATTTATGCGGTTCGTTGTTTTTGACTGCCCTAATGTGTTCCTTAATTCAGCACATCACTGTTCTTTTGGTTTGTCCTATATAGGAACTGCCGCAACTGCAGTCAACCTTGTAGACTCCTGGCCTGTCTAGTGGCAGTTGTGACAGCCTTCTGAAAGGAGTGAAGATAGTTTTCACAGAAACTTTCTTTAGGATGTTGGCGACCTTATCTGTCACTCCTTGGATGTATGGTAAGAAGGCTGGATGTCTTTCCACTTTATAGTTCAGGGGCTTATTAAGGTGTCTAGGGGGTCTGATCTTTCCATTGTACCCGTTATTTTGTAAGACGCCGCTTATGTGAAGCAATTCATCCTCAATATGATCCTCGTCAGAGTCTTCTGCTGCGACCTAGAATTCTTCAACCTCCAAAACTATACGGCCTGCCAAAGGTTCATAAGCCAAACACACCTTTACGGCCCATCGTTAGCCCAATTGACTCGCCCACATATGAACTGGCCAAACATGTGGCTAGTGTCTTACAGCCTTTGGTAGGAAAAACGTCATCTTACGTGAAGGACTCCAGGCATTTCGTGCAAATTTAGCGCCAAACAACCGTGAAGAAAAAATGTGTTTATTTAAGACATTACATTAGAAACCTTTAAAATAATTGGTATTACTCTAGTATATTATACATGTATTATACATATAAACCTTCCTGTTGAATCACTCTATCTATAAAAAAAATACCGCATCAAAATCTGTTGCGTAGTTTTAAAGATCTAAGCATACATAGGGACAGACAACCTGGCAATAAAACTCTCGGTCACTCTTTTCAATAATTAACTCATTTATAAATTTTCTTAAGACTAAATGTGGACGAATGTACATTGGTCCCGTGTCAAAATCAAAAAGGGCGTGTATAATGCACCAAAAAAAAAAAAAAAGTATACAGTCACCAAAGTACAAAATATGCTACAATTACGGCATTTTAGGAGGCGCCTGCACCATGCTCAAGCCAGACACTTTTATCGTAAAGGTAATCAATTGTCTTATAATATGCTTTTTGACATAAAGTGGTCTTTATAAAGGTTTTAAATTTATTTTCGGACGTACAAAGGACCGATTCAGGCAATTTATTATAAAAGCGTATACCTTCCCCCTTGAAAGAATGACTAACCTTGCTAAGCCGATAACACGGAAGGAGTAGTTTATTTTTATTACGTAGATTTCTGTCTGTAACGTCACTTTAGTATAGCTAGATATATTTTTCCTGACATAAGTACAGTATGTTATGAAATATATATTGGGAAGCTACAGTTAAAATATTAATATCTTTAAATCGCTCCCTAAGAGAATCTCTCTTACCTAAACAATAATTGGCACGGACTGCCCTCTTTTGTAATATTAAAATTGTTTCTATATCTGCCGCATTTCCCCAAAGTAGTATTCCATAGGACATCAAGCTATGGAAGTATCCAAAGTAAACTAGCCTAGCAGTAGCTACATCTGTCAACTGCCTAATCCGTCTCACAGCATATGCAGCAGAGCTAAGCTTATTAGCTAAAATGGTGATATGGTCACCCCATTGTAATTTAGAATCTATTGTTATTCCTAAAAAGGTAGTGTTATTTACAAATTCTAACCTTTGGCTACCCAGCACGACATGGACGTTTGCTTGTCTGACATTGGGCATTGTAAATTTAACGCATTTGGTCTTTTCTGCATTCAACAATAGGTTGTTTGTAGAAAATCAATTTGAAATATCATTTAAAATATTATTAACATTATTCGCATCTGTACTATGCCGATTTACTTTGAATATAAGTGATGTATCATCCGCGAACATTACTATGCCAGCTTGTGCCTCAATCATGCAAGGCAAGTCGTTAACATAAACCAATAAGAGAAAAGGTCCCAGAATTTATCTCTGAGGTACGCCTATTTTGACGTTAGTTCCGTTTGACTTAACGTTGTTCACATCCTATCTGCAGCCTATCTGTCAGTTAAGATCCAAATAGTTCTAAGGATTTTTTGTCAAAACCATACCGACGTAACTTAAGCAAAAGTGTCTGATGGTCAACACAATCAAATGCTTTGCTGTGTTAGACTACATCCAAAAAACTTTTTGGAAGTTTTCTTATTTCTAGTATTGATCTTTGTTTTACACCGCCGGATGTTCTGAATGCGGCTACATTATTTGTTCAAAATCACTTTTTTTTCATTTTGGTTTATTTATAAGCAAAACAATGGTAAGTAAAATGTTTTAAGAAAAAACTTTTTAAAATTATATAATAGCATTAATTTTTCGCAGAATTAAAAAGACAACAAAACGTCGACAATTGTTTCGCCTCTAAACGAGGCATTATCAAGACTGTCTCAGAGAGAAAAGCAAAATTCGTGGTTGGAACGTGTTTGCTTATAAGTAAACGCGTGCAAATTTCATTATCGCGATGTAGGATTCTTTACAATAGGAATCTTTACATAAGGAACATAGAGCGGCGTCCCGCAAATGGTTGTCCTGAGAAATCCCTCTTCGCGAAGCATCTTCTTGACACTGGTCATTCCTTGAACAATAGTAACACTTTTAAAGTTTTACGTTTATGTGAGAAAGGGTTCAAGTTAAGTGTTTGGGAAAGGCTAGAAATAGTTAGAAGAGATGCGGACACCTTACTCAACGAACAAATAGATTTTCACACATCTCCCTTACTTAATCTGTTTACGAACAGACAGACACATTAATTGTTGTTGGTTTGTGTGTGTCATTTGGCTTTTCTACGCAACTTATCAAAAGACAGTAATTAAATCAAACAGATTTCAGGTCAAGTATTGGTGAATACCTATTTTTGGAACTTAGTTAGCATGATCTGAGGTTTCTACCCACATTAGTTATTGTAAAGAATCCTACATCGCGATAATGAAATTTGCACGCGTTTACTTATAAGCAAACACGTTCCAACCACGAATTTTGCTGTTCTCTCTGAGACAGTCTTGATAATGCCTCGTTTAGAGGCGAAACAATTGTCGACGTTTTGTTGTCTTTTTTATTCTGCGAAAAATTAATGCTATTATATAATTTTAAAAAGTTTTTTCTTAAAACATTTTACTTACCATTGTTTTGTCATGGATTTTCGCCAAGTAACGCCTGTTTCTATCCAATATTACTTATAAGCATTTGGGTGCCTTAGGTACGTAGGTACTTTTGTTTTGTAATACTGGTGTTTTAAAATAGCCTAAACATATGAAATTAGATAAAGTAGTGTATGAAACTGCACATAACTGGGTATAAGAACACGAGTAAGTTGTAAAGAATAGAGCGAATCAGCGAGAGTTTTCTGGGGTTTTTAATACACCTTTTTATGCATCACTTTTATAAACTACTTTTATCGAGATTTTCGAGATTATGTTATACTATATCATAGAGATTTATTATTTTTACAGGCGAGGAAGTGGTAAGATATATGTTTACCCGTATCTGTTTCAATTGGGATATCCAAATGTATAGCTATTACAACTTATTTTATATCTGTATTCACACCTTGGGTACGTATTACTGTTTTATGTTTAATTATCATTATTATTATAAGTTTATGGGGTGGGGCTATGTAAAGGTACGGCGAGTCCTTGGCTATTAGCCTGGACATCGCCAAAGCCTTCGATAGGGTTTGGCATGCATTGCTCCTTCCATTCTTCTGGCATATAGTCTACCTCATCAACTGTGCCGCTGGATTGCCAGCTTTTTAAACGAGCGCCGAGTGCAGGTCCTCTGTGATGGCCAGGCTTCTCGCTTCTTGCAAGTAAATGCCGGGGTACTGCAGGGGTCGTACTGTCACCAACTCTTTCTTCTGCGTATTAATGATATGATATCCGTCGGGAACATTCATTGCTATGTAGATGACAGTACATTGCACGGGAGTGACTCGGTTCGTCCGATGGCGCATCCATCTGAGATTAAGGAGGAGAGACGACAACTCGTGGCTGATCTCGACCGGAACCTCGACTGTATCTCCCAATGGGGTGCCAAGAACTTGGTCGACTTCAATGCCCGCAAAACACAGACGTGTGCATTTACAGCGAAGAAATCCCCTTTCCTTCCCCTACCCACTCTTCAGAAGGCCATATTACCAATGACGGACAATCTAGACACCCTTGGCATAGACGTTTGTCGAGAGCTCAATAATAAAAACTACATTGAAAGATGTATTGGGCTAGCATCGCGGAAACTAGGAAAACTTAACAAGGTAAAGCGATACTTTACACCGCACCAGAGGTGTCTGCTTTATAAAACGCAGATTAGACCCTGCGTCGAATACTACTCTCACCTCTTTATTTGCTGGACGTACTCGACACCATGCCGCGACGCACTATTCGCATTATAAATATATCCGGAGGTAACGGGAAGCCTTGAGCCCTTTTGTTTTATACTTTGCTTTCTTGGCCGCGTTCTACCGTATTTACCACGGTGAGTGTTCTAAAGAGCTCTTCAATCTGATTCCACCCTCTCCCTTCCGATACCGAACAACACGTGCCGGGCAGAAATGTCACACCCACACTGTGAAAATCGTCTTCGCGAGAACCAAGCGTTTTAAACGTTCGTTTCTCTGCCGAACGATTGTGGCTTAGAATGCCCTGCCTGCGCAGGTGTTTCCTTCCACATCTAAGAACCCAGTTCTTTAAGCGAAGCGTGAAGGGGCACATGAGTAGGTCGTCAAGTTGGGGGCCACTTTCAATAGTATTTCTGTGTACTATGAGAGTCGCCCACAATCGCCAGACGTCGCCACAGCTTACCATCAGGCGGGCGGCGTCAATTTGTCGACCTAAATATAAAAATAGTGATTATTACACTATAAGCAACATAATATAGACATGCAAATATTTATGACAATCAGACCTGTGTGGTATAGACATAATAGTTGGTGACACTGCCTCAAGCTAACTACCGGACTCGGAGGGCGAGGGTTCGGATCTCACCCAGGACAAAACCTTGTGTGATGAGCATTCTGTGTAGCTGTTTTTGACAGCAAAATAAAAACCTGTTTTTGACATGTATACTGTCTAATAACTAAATTCGTTCCAGGGGCTATAATATCATTTATTTGGTTCAGTAAACGTTGGAAGTGGGACGATTCAGTGCTGGGTATAATATCCAACGTAAGCAGGATAGTTGCATGCATTACCTTTGCATTTTCTCGAACAACCAAAGATATGTATATCGGTACGTTTTCATTGACATTTTTGGTAAATAGAAGGTTATAATACAAAGCCAAAAATATGCAATTAGAGTACTTATATAATTCCTGTACATTTTTATTGGTACAGTTATACCTTGCAGTATGTAGATGAACATACTAAAAGTTACCAAGTATGAGGGCCGGGTATTTATCCCGCGTCCGTGAGTGAAACTGGTTGCGTGCTGTGGGACTGAGGCCCCGCAGCAGGCCACCCTTTCTAGCCTGCTTCTGTAAGGACGGCGGGTGGGTATCCCGCCTTCCTCAAACCCCGATCATGAATGTCTATGGTCCTGGGCGTAAATGAGTTTGCGGCGCCCTGGCCGCTGACTGCGGAACTCAGCCGCCTCCTTCGTGAGCATGACTTGCTCGCAGAAGGACACGGCCGCGTTCCACCTACTCACGCTGGAGACCATGGCTTGAAGCATGTTTCCAGCGAGAGAATATCCACGCCCAGACCCACTGCAAGGTCCCGGCGCTGACTCGCCCATGCCGAGCACTCCACCAACGTGTAGAGTGCGGTGTCGTCGTCGGAAACCTCACAGTATTGACACCGGGGTGTGACCTCAAGATGGATGCGATACAGATAGCTACCGAAGCATCCATGCCCGGTAACGATCTGCGTCCCTTGATACTTGAGGTTACCATGCCGCCTCTGCAGCCACTCGTCCATGATCGGTCTCACCGCCGCGATGACGGTAGTTCCCCACTTTGGTTGCTCAAGTCGCACCCTCTAAGTCTCCATGAGATCCTGGCGGAGTTGGAACCGCTGGTCCTCGATTTTTCGTGTTCTCGTAAACGGTGAACTTACTACAACTACTTAGAATATTGCGTTAACAAAATGTCAAACAAGTAAAATTTTACACGGTATGCTGCCCTGCTCTTATTAGTTGTAGTGTGATATTATAAAGCATCATCTTACTCGCTAACAATGTAAGTTTACGTTGGTTAAATTAAAATCGGTAGGTACAGTTGTTTCTGAGGAATTACGATGTTGTCCCATACAAACTTGAAGATTGTGCTTTAAGCCATGGTTTTCATCAGCGGTTTAGCATAAACGTTGATCAGGCAAAGTTTTGAATGGGACAACGTGATTCCTCAGAAACATCTGAATCAATTTTATAATTTTATTCACCAATTTAAGCTACATTGTTAACAATTACTATAATATTATAAATTATGAAACATCACGCAACGATAGAGCGGAGCAGCATGACGTGTAAAATAGAATTAATTCGACACTTTGTAACCGCAATATCTCAGAACTACTCAGAAGTGGAAAAACCAGCCCCACACTTGATAGTATGTTCATTTACATACCGCAACGTTTATGTGTACCTAATAATTCAACACAATTATAGGAAATATTGATCCTTATATGGCTCCGGGATTATTCTCTTTTTTATTTTTAGCGGTGATCTTAGAAACATTAAACGTGTCTGCTGTCACTGCCCTTCGTTCAAAATCATCAAAATTAGTTCCAAGTGACGAAATAGGTAAAGAATTTCATAACTATTTTACATCTTTTTCAAACACTTTTTTCATAACTTTTCTTTTTACAAGCTTTTTAGGACTCCATAGCCAAAGGATAAAACGGGAACCCTAAGCTATTACTAAGACTTCGCTGTCCGTCCGTCCGCCGTTTGTCACTAGGCTGTATCTCATGAACCGTGATAGTTAGAAAGTTGAAATTGTTACAGATGTATTTCTGTTGCCGCTATAAGAACAAATACTAATAAATAATAGTTTAAAATTTCTTCTTTACACTATTCTTAATTCAAACTTATTAAAATTTATTTTCTACTTTTTAGTTGGATTCTCCATTAAAATGTGTTTTTTTTAGTTTTTTAAACTATTATTTATTTTTTATTTTTTATTTTAATTTTTTTTTAGTTTTCAATTATTGCATTGTCATCGGTCTTTGACAGGTGTGCAAAGTTTGAATTAAATGTGATCGTTCAAAGTAGGGCAAAATCGAACCCAAAAGAGTCGGTTACAAACAAACATACATATTTTTTAAAATTAAATTGTATAATAGATAAATAGAATAAAATAACATACAATATCAATTATTTAATTCGAATGTCTGCTATTCAGATATAGATATGGTAGATGTCACTACTTATACTCGTAATACTGTAACAACGGTGACCGGCTTGTCTTGACATTTATTATTCTTGTTTCAGGTAAAATGTATGCAGTCTACTACATGGTGGAAATTGCAGGATGCCTGGTCTTTGCATCACTTTACCCGATGTTATATTTGTATATTCTACCAATAGATCCAAGAATCATATTCCATTTCAGTATAACGATGATATTTCCATCACTAGCTATTTTTATGTAAGCACACTACATTTTTCTTCGTGCGTACCAGAGACGCCCGTAAACAGAGGTGGGAGCGGACGGGGCCTTGGGCCACGGAATTTAAAAAAAGGCACTATTTATTTTGATTAATTTCTTAACAATAGTTACTTAGTAGGTACTAACACGAAGCAACTTTGTTAAAATAATAACAACTTCAAATGCAATATTGACTAAATATTTATTTAGATAACTAAAAGTGCTTTCAGTAGGAGTGCATTCACTATAAAGTGAGCAACGTTAGAACTCACGTCGTCGAAATCCAAGACCTTAGCCAAATAGTTCAAATAAAAATGTCAAAAAACGTCCCAGGTAATCGCCTGCCATAAAGATAAAAATTGGCTTAAGTGATATTACATATTTAAAAAAACCGGTAACGTACGAGTCGGACTCGAGCACAAATGGTACTGTTCCAAATGGCAAAAAAAAACACGTTATTTGTATGGAAGCCCTTAAATATTTATTATATTCTGTTTTATAGTATTTGTTGTTATAGCGGCAACAGAAATACATCATCTGTGGAAATTAATTTCACCTTTCTAACTATCACGGTTCACGAGAAACAGCCTGGTGACAAAAGGACGGACGAACGGATGGACACAGCGGAGTCTTAGTTATAGAGTTCCCTACCCTTAGTAATAGGGTACCCTACCGTACTACCGCACTAAAAAAGGGCATATAATGTTACTTGGTCGACAGTCCGCGCAAGACCAATGCAAATGAGCCATTATAGGTAAAACTAATTTCTATTTTAGTATTTTACCCATACATTAGATACCTTGTACCTACATAAGTTATGTCATCTGATTGTAATATCTTTCACAGATGGTTTTACGTTCAGCACAAAAGAGATGTCCGCAAACATAAGCTAAACAAGATAGAAGACGAAATCATTGCTCTAAGCTAAGAAGTTCAAAACGTAACACTTATTTTCTGTACAATGTTAACTATAGTCCGGATAATATTTGTTGATCGATGAAGTCCGCATTTTTTTGTTGATAAAATAAATATTCTTTATTATTTTAAATAGGTAGTGGTTTAATTAGATCGACATGCCCATAAAGTATGACATTGACAGTTACTGTCTGTACTATAACTTCAATTGCGTGATGGAGTTCGATTTTTGCTGAGCGCGTGGCAGGTCTGGTGGCTTTTAAGGTTACCTCTGGCGCTCCGCAAAAATCGGGTTTCCAGATACTCCCATACCGCACAACGTTTCTTGTCCTGAACCTGGAGCTAGTTAGGAATAACTAGTTCTTCTGTGCTGGACTATCAACTAATCAAGCATTACCTTGACATTGGCGAAATCTTCGATGAATATCGATGGAGCCACGTTTTTAAAAGAAGAAGAAGAAGAATTGCGAGATTTTGGTTCATTCCACTTTGGGTGTCACTTGAGTGCACAGATTTACTTACTAATCGATCAAGAGATAGTTGTTTTAAAACAATAGAATTAGTGAATTATAAGAGATTGTTTATATTATGTACAGATAGTGTACGTAGATCTCTGAAGGTACTCAACGGATTTTAGTGAGGTTGGTGATGTGTTCAGAGGGAGACAAGCCAAGAGAGTGAAGCGCCAACATAATAGATACAGAGAACAATACAAATTTTACAATAATTCAAAGTGTGGTTCCTAAGATTTGCCTGTACATCAACAACCAAAAATTTTAATTTATTGGGCTAAAGAGTATTTAGGGTTCCGTAGTTCAAGTTTCGGAACCCGTACAGTTTCGTCATGTCTGTCCGTCCGTACTGTACTCGGCTTTCCTGCTAAACGGTGAGTGCTAGAAACATGTAACTTAGCGTGTACATGTGTATTTATTACGTTGACAAATTGCTAAAAGAAAATTATGAAAAGTATTTTTTGGAGGTAGGTACCTTCCGTACACGTAACCAGAATTTGTAATTTTGTTCTTGCTATCTATCTAATCTCTATCTAATTATACACTACGAGGTAGACCTCAGAGTGTATAATTAGATAGATCTTTAAAAAACATAGAGAAGTTGCTAAGACGATTTTTGATTTAAGTAATTGTTTGCGAGATATTTAGCTTTATAGCTAATTTTGTTCCATCCCTCTAATATCTAAACGGCTGGCTCGAAAAATCTAAAGTTATTTGTGATGGTAGTCCACATGATCATGTCCACAATGATCGGCAATACGGCTTTAGGCCAAAACGTTCAACGGGTGATCTTCTGGCATTCGTAACGCATGCCTGGGGTGAGGCTATGGAAAGGCACGGCGAGTCCTTGGCGATTAGCCTGGACATCGCCAAAGCCTTCAATAGAGTCTGACATGCTTCGCTCCTTTCCAAGCTTCCGGCATATGGTCTACCTCCTCAACTGTGCAGCTGGATGGCCAGCTTTCTTAACGAACGCCGAATGCGGGTCCTCTGCGATGGCCAGGCTTCTCGCTTTTTGCAAGTGCAAGTGCCGGGGTGCCGCAGGGGTCCGTGCTGTCATCAACTTTCTTCCTTCTGCATATCAATGATATGCTATCCCTCGGGAACATTCATTGTTATGCATATGACAGCACTTCGCACGGGAGCTAATGGGCTCCTCCGGCGGCGGGGCGGTCGGAGATTGAGGAGGATAGACAACATCTCGTGGCTGATCTCGACAGGAACCTCGACTGTATCTCGCAATGGGGTACCGAGAACCTGGTCGAGTTCAATGCCCGCAAAACACAGGCGTGTGCATTTACAGCGAAGAAATCCCCTTTCCTTCCCCTACCCTCTCTTCAGAATGCATTATTACCAATGAAGGACAACCTTGACATCCTTGGCATAGACGTTCGTCGAGAGCTCAATAATAAAAACTACATCGAAAGATGTATAGGGCTAGCTTCGCGGAAACAAGGAATACTGAATAAGGTAAAGCGATTCTTTACACCGCACCAGAGGTGTCTGCTGTAAAAGACGCAGATTAGACCCTGCGTCGAATACTGCTCTCACCTCTGGGACGGCTCCGCGAAGTATTTGCTGGACGCTCTCGACGCTATGCAGCGACGGGCTATCCGTATTATAGATTGTCCGGAGGTAACGGGAAGCATTGAACCGCTAGCTCAGTGCCGAACAATAGCTTCCTTGGCGGCATTCTACCGTATTTACCACGGCGAGTGTTCTGAAGAGCTCTTCAATCTGATCCCACCCTCTTCCTTCCGATCCCGAACAACGCGTGCCGGGCAGAGATGTCACTCCCACACATACATAGCATCTTCGCGAGAAAACAAAACAATAAAGAGTAAACAAAACAATATTAAAAAAGATAATGGATAATCTACCTGAGTTTCTTGCTGGTCTCTTCTCAGGAGAACCAACTTACCGAACCAGCGAAAGAATCATTTTCTAATGGTTATTTATGTACTTACTTAATTTAGTATTTTTATCATATTACTTGACAAAATTGTAAAAATTTGACATTCATATGTGCTCTTTATGTGCCTAAACTGAATAAATGAAATTGATTCTTTGATTCTTTGAGAACCGAACGTTTTAAACGTTCGTTTCTCTGCCGAACGATAGTGGCCTGGAACGCCCTGGCTGTGCACGTGTTTCCTCTCACATAAAACCCTGGGTTCTCTAAGCGGAGCGTGAAGAGGCACATCGTAGGTCGTCAAGTTGAGGGCCACTCTCTATAGTATTGTGTGCTGTGAGAGTGGCCCACAATCACTAGACGTCGTCACGACCTACCACCAGGCGGGCGGCGTCAATTTGGCGAACCCAATATAAAAAAAAAATATGTAATGAACTTTAAAGCAAAACTATAACGGATCCGATAACTTTGTTAGTTCAGGAGTTATAGAGGTGATTATGTGTGACTATGGAACCCTATTCTATGCGTGGCCCGACATGCACATTTCTGGTTTTTCTGGTTTTATTCGCGATAATATTATTAAAAATAGACATTGTCGGACATTAGCAGATGCAAATTTTATTCAGTACCAGATGGTATAAATTAATTTAATTACAGTGTGTAAGTGTGAACATGTTTTTAAATTCTTAAATTACTACATAAAGATAAACAGCGGTTACACTTACCTACATCAGTTATCGTGAAACTATTATTCAGCAAACTTGAGAGTGAAATATAATTAATATTTTGTTTAGTTTGGTAATTAACAACTAAGTTTACTAACTATATTTCAGTTGTACATGGTAGCAGACAAGGTATAGCAAATTGTATGTTCAAAACACAGACACACATATCACACCTATATCCCCTAAGGGGTAGGCAGAGGCGCATTACACACTCACAATTCGGCAGTATTTTTATATTTTATATACAAGCCTATTGCCATCACCTGGCACACATATAGCTGCAACAGAAATATCTGTGAAAATTTCAACTCTCTAACTATCACGGTACATGAGATACAGCTTAAGACAGACGGACGGACGGATGGACGGAAAGCGAAGTCTCAATAATAGGGTTCCCGTTTTACCCTCTGGGTTCGGAACCCAAAAAAGTAACACAACAAACAGTATTTAGGCATTGTTTAGAAACAGTGTGACTAAAACTTTGATTTATAATTTTTTTTTTTTTTGTGAATAAATTTGAGTGCGTTTGACCGCAATCTTACCTGATGTTAAGTAACGATGCGGTCTAAGATGAAGCACGCAAACTCAAATAATGCCTATTTACTCTTGCCTTGAAAATCCCAAGATTATATGTATCGGGGAACAATGACGCTGAAGGCTGCGGAAGTAGCAGCTTTTAATGAAAAAAACTATCATAATCTGTTCACCTAGTCCGAAGATATGAGGTCATCATCCACCAAGCCTTATTTTTTTAATTATGAAAATTGCAGCATCCTAGAATATGGATAGCAACGAAGAAAAGCCTTTAAAAGTAAACAATGTCACGACAAAGAAAAATGTGAAAGAAAAATCAAAGAATATAATAAGAAATGTAACAGTAGAACCAATCATGCTTTTTTATAATATATCGGTGGCATTTTCAAGTTTAGTAACACAAAACCTAAATTTAGAAAAAGCATGCCGTGTTAATATGGCATTTGACGACGAAATATGTGATAATCTCATAGACAAGACAGGTGACATGTATATCAAAGAAGAGATATCTGTACAAGAACTGATTTCTAAACTAGAAAGTATGAAAAATATTTTGCTGACAGTTGTACCAATGTTTCTAATAATATTCTTTGGAGCGTGGAGTGATAGAACAGGGAAAAGAAAACTTTGCATTTTATTACCAATATTTGGTGAACTGTTACTTTGCTTAAGTAACATGCTAAATGTTTACTTCTTGAAGGAATGGCCTGTTGAAGTGACGGTGTTACTTGAAGCTGTATTTCCAGCCTTAAGTGGAAGTTGGATAACCCTATATATAGGTTTATTTGCTTACATCAGTGATAGCACGAATGAGGAAAGTAGAACTTTCAGATTGGGTATCGTTGGTGTATGCTATACAATTGGAAAACCTATTGGACATGTTTTGAGTGGTATTCTCTTCAAAAAAGTAGGGTATTACGGCGTGTTTTCAATTTGTTCTTTATTGTTCCTCTTCTGTTTAATTTACGGACATCTTTTCATAAAAGATACAGAAATATTCTTAGCTGTGAATCAGGTGAGTGTGTGTAATTTTAGAATATATATTTGTTAAGTAATAGATCTGTTTGTAAATTTGTTTTTCGGAATAAGATAATTTTAATAAAATTACAGGAACATCATAGTAATTTATGGACTTCAATAACTACTTTTTTTGATCTAACGCACGTAAAAGATACACTGAAAATGGTATCCAAAAATGACACCAAAGGAAGAAGGGCTAAAATTATATTGACTTTGACTGCAATCTTCTTTGTAGTTGGTTCACATGAAGGTACTTAGCCTTAATTTGTTAAACAATTCAAGGGTTTCAGAAGTTTAAAATAGAACATGACACGAATTTTAACGGCACTGTGTTCGATTCTTAACTAAAGGAGTTTGACCAAATTGGTTTTAATACGTAATAAAACAGCAAAAATGTAGAAATAGTTGTTATTCTACGGCGATCCAAAACACGACAAATAGTTTTGATTTAGTAACGGTAGTAATGTTTGTATTTTTATCTAATCTCTTTGGCGAAAATTCCTAATTACGATTTCAAAATTTAACATTATAAAACCTATAATTATAACACTATAAATTATATTATATTACTAGCTATAGCCCGCAGCTCCGCCTGCGTGTTACTTTAGATCTACATAACTTTTTAACCAAACCTTAAATGTTAAGTTGAATAAACCACAACGCATTACTGAAAACCGCAAATTCAAATCGGTTAAGCCGTTTCTGAGATAAGCGTGTTCAAACATTCAGACAAACAGACAATAGTTCTAAAAAACATTGTTTTGGGTTTTATTGCGTTCATAAAGCCCCCCCTTTTTGGGTTTCTGGTTCGGTGTCGGTCTAGTAACACCTCCTGCCATTTATTTTTGATATTTGATATTTTCAATGTAAAGAATTTTCAATTTATTACAAGTATAGATATATTAATTTTTTTTTTTTTTTTTTTTTGTCAACACACAGTCCTGGGGCCAGGCGGGCCCCATGACTGTGTTGCGGGCGGCCGCGGCAACGCCGTTGCTAAGGGTCTCCCTGGCCGGCGAATCGACCCACACCACCCACACTAGACTCCGTTTCGCCCCCACTGGTCTCATGCCTGCTGCACCATACATCGCCCCGGGCCCGGCGGTGCAGCTGCTGAACCCCTAACGCAACCCAGCCTGGGCTGGGTTACTTGGGGGGCTTTAGCACAGCTGCACGGTGGTACCCCCCCGGACCAACACTGTTGTACCACCTGGTACCCACGTAGGGGCCGAAGCCACTCCATAGGTACCGTAAATTAACGAGCCTCGTCCGTTTATCAGCAGGTGCGCCACTAGCAGGTGAGGTCGCTGGGGCCCTATAGATGTTGGTAGAGCCCCTTTGCACCCAATAATATAAGTTAAATACTATAAATATTAAAAAATTAAAAAGCAATGGTAAATAAGATGTTAAAACCTTTTAAAATATTAATAGCATTTTTTATCGCAAAATTAAAAGACAATAAAACGTCGACAATTGTTTCGCCTCTAAACGAGGCATTATCAAGACTGTCTCAAAGAGAACAGCAAAATACGAAGCCAGAACATATTTGCTTTTAAGTACGAATGTGTAAATATCGCTAGCGCGATGTAGGATTTGTCATAATAACTAACGTGGGTAGAAACTACAAGTTATGCTAACGAAATTCAAAAATAGGTATTCAACGATATAAGACATTACTCTTTATTACATAGCAAATGCAAAGTGACAACACACAAACCAACAAACAACTACTGTGTCTGTCTGTTCACAAACAAATTAAGTAAAGGAGATGTATGAAAATCTGTTTGTTCGTTGAGTAAGGTGTCCTCATCCCTCCTAACTATTTCCAACCTCTCCCAGACACATAACTTGAACCCTTTGTCTTTTTTTTTTTTTTTTTTTTTTTATATTTGGTTCGCCAAATTGACGCCGCCCGCCTGGTGGTAAGTCGTGACGACGTCTATCGATTGTGGGCCACTCTCACAGCACACATTACTATTGAGAGTGGCCCTCAACTTGACGACCTACTGATGTGCCTCTTCACGCTCCGCTTAAAGAACCCAGGATTATATGTAGGAGGAAACACGTGCACAGGCAGGGCGTTCCAGGCCACTATCGTTCGGCAGAGAAACGAACGTTTAAAACGTTCGGTTCTCGCGAACATGCTATCCACTGTGTGGGGGTGGCATCTCTGCCCGGCACGAGTCGTTCGGGATCGGAAGGAAGAGGGTGGGATCAGATTGAAGAGCTCTTCAGAACACTCGCCGTGGTAAATACGGTAGAATGCGGCCAAGGAAGCTATTGTTCGGCGCTGAGCTAGCGGCTCAAGGCTTCCCGTTACCTCCGGACAACCTATAATACGGATAGCCCGTCGCTGCATAGCGTCGAGAGCGTCCAGCAGATACTTCGCGGAGCCGTCCCAGAGGTGAGAGCAGTATTCGACGCAGGGTCTAATCTGCGTCTTGTACAGCAGACACCTCTGGTCCGGTGTAAAGAACCTCTTTACCTTATTCAGTATTCCTAGTTTCCGCGAAGCTAGCCCTATACATCTTTCGATGTAGTTTTTATTATTGAGCTCTCGACGAACGTCTATGCCAAGGATATCAAGGTTGTCCTTCATTGGTAATAATGCATTCTGAAGAGAGGGTAGGGGAAGGAAAGGGGATTTCTTCGCAGTAAATGCACACGCCTGTGTTTTGCGGGCATTGAACTCGACCAGGTTCTCGGTACCCCATTGAGAGATACTGTCGAGGTTACGGTCGAGATCAGCCACGAGTCGTCGTCTCTCCTCCTCAATCTCAGATCGCCCCGCCGTCGGACGAACCGAGTAACTCCCGTGCAGTGTGCTGTCATCTGCATAGCAATGAATGTTCCCGAGGGATAGCATATCATTGATATGCAGAAGAAAGAGAGTTGGTGATAGTACGGACCCCTGCGGTACCCCGGCATTCACTTGCAAGAAGCGAGAAGCCTGGCCATCGCAGAGGACCCGCACTCGGCGCTCGTTTAAAAAGCTGGCAATCCAGCTGCACAGTTGAGGAGGTAGACCATATGCCGGAAGCTTGGAAAGGAGCGAAGCATGCCAGACCCTATCGAAGGCTTTGGCGATGTCCAGGCTAATAGCCAAGGACTCGCCGTGCCTTTCCATAGCCCCACCCCAGACATGCGTTACGAATGCCAGAAGATCACCCGTTGATCGCTTTGGCCTGAAGCCGTATTGTCGATCATTGATTAGCGAGTGATCCTCTAGGAATTGCATGAGCTGCTTATTTATAAGGAGCTCAAGCACCTTGCAAATGACTGAGGTGACAGCTATGGGTAGATAGTTGCCTGGATCGGACCGATCCCCTTTCTTGGGGATCGGTTGTACGTTCGCCTCCTTCCAGACCTCCGGCACGAGCCCTGAAGAGTATGACAGGCGGTACAGACGCGTTAATACTGGAGACAACTCAGCTGCACATTTTCGTAGCACCACCGCCGGAATGCCGTCAGGGCCACTGGCTTTCCGCGTGTCGAGTGACCGCAGCACTGCCCGTACATCACATTGCCTGATAACAATATCAGGCATTGTGTGGCCACAGTTGGCGATGGCGGGGGGCTGCAGGCCATGGTCGTCGACCCGGGAATTAGCCGCAAAGAGGTCTGCGAGCATATCCGCTTTCTCTTGGGCTTTGTGAGCCAGTGTTCCATCTGGGTAACGCAGCGGTGGCAGCGAGGGCTGACAAAAGTTAGATTGCACGGCTTTGGCCAGTTGCCAGAATCCACGGCTGCCCGTGGGATGGGAAGTGAGCTCCTGACCAAGCCGCGCGACGCGCTGGGCATCCGCTCTCTTAAAGGCCCTCTTACTCGACTTTGTGGCCCGGTTGTACGCTGCTTTGAGGTGGCCCACGTTTGGGTCGCGCACAGCCCGGGCCCTGATCCAGGCGCGATATGCCGACTGTTTTTGTCGAACAGCTTTGGCACAATCTCGCCCGAACCAGGGACGGGCTCTGCGGATACTGGCGACATCAGTGAAAGGGATGTAATAATCCATCCCTAAACTGATCTCGCCAGCAATAGCAGAAGCACTATCCGAAGGAGCCTTTCCTACAAAGCAGCGCTGGCTCCAGGGGACGGACGCATAGTGGGGCTCCTACCGAAACACTGTACTGGGCTGGGCGACTCGTCAGCAGTAGATCCAGCAGAGCGGGCGCGTGATCTGACCTGTCTGGTATCCGGGTGATCCCGCATACCATCTGGGTCAGACCGTGGGAGAGAGCGAACGCATGGGCGGCTCTACCCGCATGATCAGTCTTGAGGGACCCCAGCCATTCAATGTGATGGCCATTGAAGTCCCCCAGAAATACTAGGTCAGCGTTCGGGAACCGCACCTGCGCTTCATCAGCCGTCTCGCTGAGGTACTGGAAGAGCTTTGTTGTCTCAGAATCCCCTGTGTGGGATCGGTAGACGCACACGTAGATCTGGCTCATAGAGCCATGGTCTACGTGCAGCCAAAGGACGGAATTGGAGGGGTTCTCTAGGCAGCGCAACCGGCGGCAGCAAACATCCGCCCTAACGAACACGCACACCCCGGCTTTGTCTCGAAATTGTTCCTCGATGACATAGCCGGGGTAACACAGGTAAGACGTGTCGTCAGGGCGGCGTATTTGTGTCTCCGTGAGGAACATCACAGCGGGCCGTGCCGTCTCAAGGTGGTGGTTGTCACATAAACGTAAACTTTAAGGGTGTTATTATTGTTCAAGGAATGGCCAGTATCAAGGAGATATCTCGCGAAGAGGGATCTATCAGGACAACCGCTGCGGAAAGCCGATAAATGTTCTTGTATCTGACCTCGAAGGACCTGCCAGTCTGCCCTACATACTGCATATCACAACCATCGCAACTCAACAAATAAACTCCTGACCTGTGTGAAACCGAAACTAAATCCTTGCCATTACACAACTCCCTCAAGGTGTTCTGGGTTCTAAAAGCTGTAAATATGTTGTTATCCCTCATAGAAGAAGAATCAGAGTATACCCTTAACTTTCTAGACCTATCAATTTCTAGGAGGAGTGGGGTTCATGAATTTGGTATATACAGGAAACCTACATGTACAGATACAGTTATTCCTTACTCTTCCAATCACCCATGGCGACACAAGATGGCAGCTTTCCACAGCTTATTGAGCAGGTTATTGGCAGTGCCGTTGAATCCACAGGCATATGACAAAGAACTAAAAATCGTTTATGGGTTCAAGTTATGTGTCTGGGAGATGTTGGAAATAGTTAGGAGGGATGAGGACACCTTACTCGACGAACAAACAGATTTTCATACATCTCCTTTACTTAATTTGTTTGTGAACAGACAGACACAGTAGTTGTTTGTTGGTTTGTGTGTTGTCACTTTGCATTTGCTATGTAATAAAGAGTAATGTCTTATATCGTTGAATACCTATTTTTGAGTTTCGTTAGCATTACTTGTAGTTTCTACCCACGTTAGTTATTGTGACAAATCCTACATCGCGCTAGCGATATTTACACATTCGTACTTAAAAGCAAATATGTTCTGGCTTCGTATTTTGCTGTTCTCTTTGAGACAGTCTTGATAATGCCTCGTTTAGAGGCGAAACAATTGTCGACTATTGTCTTTTAATTTTGCGAAAAATAATGCTATTAATATTTTAAAAGGTTTTAACATCTTACTTACCATTGCTTTGTCATGGATTTTCGCCAGGTAACGACTGTTTCCATCCAATATTTAAAAATTAAAAAGTAATTTTATGATACAGATTTTCTCGGAAACTGTATATACAACCGTATACAGGGTCTGTATATACAACCGTATACAGGGTGTTACATAAGGGTTATAACAACCTGAAGACACCCCCATCAGCTGGTCGTCCCGAACGCCTTTCGATATGTAGGCTAAACAAGAAATAAAAAATTCATCAAAATAAAAACATTATTACCGAATAAAATACTCTTGTTTGAACAACACGCTAAAATCAGCTTATTCGGTCATCGACATCTAGTAGGTAGTACAAATTAATAAAGCGCACCGGTGAAAAACCTTCACTCTCTCTCCTGGTAGGAACATTTTGTCTCTGTTCCACATCAAAGAAAGCCGCGTGATTCACTCGGCGGTCGCCGTTTGAAATTTCCTAGTATTTTATTTAAAATTATTTCGTTAGGTCACAGTTCAGTTCAGTTCAGTTGCGTTCAGAGCTTTGTGCAGTGCTGTAGGTACATGGTTGTTTAGTGTCTTAGTAATTAATTTGTGAGTTGTGTCAAGTTGTGTGTGATAGCATAGTATGGCTAATATAGTATTGTTATATCTGTAGTCATAGTGACTGTGTTGTGTAGTAATGGCTCTGAGTAACGGAGAGTATTGCTAGATGATTCTTTGTGTAGTAGCATCAGAAGGTAATTTGAGCGCTGCCCGGGAGTTGTACCGTGAGCGTTTCATTGTCGGAGTACCGCGTGAGCAGACGCCCCAACTGCCTTCAGTGGTGATGATGATATCTTCCGACCGATTTCGGCCATGGCGGCCACTTATACTCACCCCTAATTAGTACGGCGCTCGTGCGCCCGAAGATGGCTAATATAACCAATCTTAGCGGTCCGTCCAAGCATTTATAAGGAATGGCGGCAGGCTGCCGGGCTTTGAGCTCGTCGCGCTTAGCGTCGAGGTCCACTTTGCGCTGCTCCTCGAACTCACCCACCTGCACCTGCTCGATCCTGCGCCATTCAAGGCGTTGCGCCGCCAAGCCCTCCCACTAGCGTGTTTCCGACGGATGATGCACCGGCTATACACGAATGGCTCCTTCACTACGCCAACTGTGGAAAGTCGTCCGATCAGACGAGACCCTCAATTCGAAGAGGATTTTCTGGAGCATTTTTTATGTGTTGCCAAATTTTTTTTTACAGAAACAAAAGTAATCATTTAAGGACGCCGACACCGTCGCTCGCGAGCGACGCCGCGCCACAGCCAAAGGCATTGTACGTACCATGCGCTCATTGCCTATTAGTAGGTACGTCAAGCACTAGTGTTGGGACACGTTTGTTTTGATTTGGACGACCAGCAGATGGGGGTGTCTTCAGGTTGATATGACCATTAATATGTAACACGCTGTATAAAGTTACTTTTTTAATCGTTAAGTGTATTAAATAAAAAATGCCAAAGACTTTCGACCATACAGCCTTGTATTGTGTTAGACTAATTCAAAAAAACTTTTTGGTACATACAAGTTCTAGTAACCTATTTGTTAGTATTGGTCTTTGTTTAACACCGCCGGATATTCTGAATAAAGCTAATTTATTTGTTCAAAATCTACTACAGATTTTATTCTACTATGGTTTATTTATAAGCAATTGGGTGCCTTAGGTACGTAGGTACTTTCGTTTTGTCCCACTGGTGTTCTAAAATAGCCTAAACGTATGAAATAAGATAAAGTAGTGTATAAAACTGCACATAACTGGGTATTAGAACACGAGTAGGTTTTAAAGAAACGAGCGAAGCGAGAAATATGCAACACTCTTATAAACTATTTTTATCGATATTTTCGAGTTTATGTTTCACTATACGTAGGTCACACTATAAGTTTTGCGTAACTTAAAAAAACAACATGTTAAAACCAAAATATTATCTTTATTGATTTTCAAAATACTCTCCATTACATTTTAAACATTTTTTCATGCGATCGAACCATTTTTTAAAACAGGAGGACCACAGATCTGAAGGCGTGTTTTCTACGTGCTCATTGAACGCTATCACTGCCACTTCGGAGTTGGTAAAAATGAAACCTCTCATCAAATCTTTGATTTTGGGGACAATACAGAAATCACAGGGTGCTAGGTCGGGGCTATGCGCAGGATGGGTGACGAGTGGTACTTTTTCGGAAGCTAAAAATGACTTTGTTTGTTGGTCGTGTGTGAAGAAGCGTTGTCATGATGTAGGAGAACGCGGCTTTTGGGTCGTCTTTCGCGAACTTTATCTAACACCCTGGGTAAACTAATGGTAGAATACCACTCGGCATTAACACTCCTTTGATCTTCAAGTGGAATTGTACAGATGGGTCCCGTAGCTGAGAAAAAAAACGCGATAATTTTTTTACCAACGTTTCACCAACAAAAGTGGACTTTTGTTTGTTGGCTTGTTCTCATTTTCAAACACCCATTCACAAGATTGCTGTTTTTTTTTTCGGGTTCAAAACAATAAATCCACGTTTCGTCTCCTGTGACAATGTCATAAACAGCATTAGAATGTCCGTGGTCGTACTTCAGTAGCATCTGCGAGCTCCATTCCACGCAAGCCTGCTTCTGCTCCGCTGTCAGTTCATGAGGGATCCAACGACAACAAAGTTTCCGAACTTTCAATTCTTTATGTAAAATTTTCTGGATTTGACTCATACCAATCCCCAATAGTCCTCATATTGTCTCATAGATAATCCGCGGGTTTTCTTCAATTAACCGCTTAATAGTAGCCACATTATTTTCGTTTACGGCTTTTGAAGGCCGCCCTTCACGAAATTCGTCATGTAAAGAAACTCGATCTCTCTCAAATTCAGCAAACCATCGCCTCACGCTGCTCAAACAAGGTGCTTCTCTCTCAAAAGCACTTTGAAGACGAGCGGCACAGTCGTGCGGAGAGAGAGAACTTTTAAAATCATAAAAAATCATCGCTCTAAAATCTTTTCGACTTAATTCCATTTTCGTTGCATACGTAGAACTTTGATGTGTGATAAAAAACAATTGAAAAATGATTTCCCGCCAATTGTTTTTTTTATTACTAAGAAGGTTGCAACGTTAAAAAAAATATAACATTCGAAATCCAAATAGTTCCGATTAGCTAGAAGTGCAAAAAAAATTAGTGTGCCCTATGTATCATAAAGATTTATTATTTTTTATAGGTGAGGAAGTGGTAAGATATATGTTTACCCGTATCTGTTTCAATTGGGATATCCAAATGTATAGCTATTACAACATATTTTATGTCTGTACGCACGTCTTGGGTACGTATTACTATTTTATGTTTAATTATTATTATAAGTTTATGGGGTGGGGCTATGGAAAGGTACGGCGAGTTCTTATCTATTAGCCTGAACATCGCCAAAGCCTTCGACAGGGTTTGGCATGCTTCGCCACTTTCCAAGCTTCCGGTATATGCTCTACCTCCGCAACTGTGCAGCTGGATTGACAGTTTTTTAAACGAGCGCAGAGTGCGGGTCTTCTGCGATGCCAGGCTTCTCGCTTCTTGCAAGTAAATGCTGGGGTAACGCAGGGGTCCGTAATGTCACCAACTCTCTTTCTTCTGCATATTAATGATATGCTATTGAACATTCATTGCTATGCAGATGACAGTACATTGCACGGGAGTTACTCGGTTCGCCCAATGGCGCGTCGATCTGAGATTGAGGAGGAGAGAAGACAACTCGTGGGTGATCTTGACCGGAACTTCAACTGTATCTCCCAATGAGGTGCCGAGAACTTGGTCGAGTTCAATGCCCGCAAAACACAGGTGTGCATTTACAGCGAAGAAATCCCCTTCCCTTCCACTAATGAAGGACAATCTAGACATCCTTGGCATAGACGTACGTCGAGAGCTCAATAATGAAACCTACATTGAGAGATGTATTGGGCTAGCTTCGTGGAAACTATATAGGAATACTGAACAAGGTGAAGCTATTCTTTACACCGCACCAGAGGTGACTGCTGCACAAAATGCAGATTAGACCCTGCATCGAATACTGCTCTCACCTCTGGGACGGGACAGCGTAGTATTTGCTGGACGCACTCGACGCTATGTAGCGACGCGCTATTCGCATTATAGATTGTCTTGAGGTAACGGGAAGCCTTGAGCCGCTAGCCTAGCGCCGAACAATTGCTTCCTTGGCCGCGTTCTACCGTATTTACCACAGTTAGTGTTCTGAAGAGCTCTTCAACCTGATCCCACCCTCTCCCTTCCGATGCCGAACAAAGCGTGCCGGGCTGAAATGTCACTCCCACATTGTGGAAACCGTCTTCACGAGAAACGAGTGTTTTAAACGTTCGTTTTAACAGTTTACCATCAGGCGGGCGGCGTCAATTTGTCGAATTAATATATAAAAAAAGTGATTACTACACTATAAGAAACACATGCATATGCAAATATTTATGACAATCAGACCTGAGTGATCTGTTAGGGAGGCGCTCGTGTATCACGAAACGCCTCTCTACCTCAGTCGTACTGTCGGGGCCTATCTCTCGGAAAGGGCCATCGCTTTCACTAGCTGGCTCGGGCCGGCTCGGGGAGATGTGTCGTGCGGTGTTCCACAGGGGTCGGTCCTGGTGCCGCTTTTGTGGAACATCGGCTATGACTGGGTGCTGCGGGATGCGTTGCCTAAGGGCGTCGGCGTAACGTGCTACGCCGACGATACCCTCGTTACGGCGCGGGGTGCAACGTACCAGGAGGCAGCACTCAAGGTCACAACGGGTGTTGCTCAAGTCGTGGGTCGGATACGGCGGCTGGGACTGGAGGTGGCCCTGCTCTAGTCTGAGGTTCTGTGTTTTCACAGACCTCGGAATGGTCCACCTGAAGGTTCCAGCATAAATTTAGGAGACGTTAGCATCGGCTTGAAGCCCTCGATGAAGTACCTAGGAATCGTACTTGATAGCCGATGAAACTTCGGACCACATTTCCGAAATTTGGTACCCAAGGTGACGCAGGCATCGGTCGCGCTTTCGCGACTGATGCCCAACCTAAAGGGACCCAACGCTTCCTGCAGGAGACTGTACCTGGGAATCGTGCGGAGGATGGCCCTATACGGGGCTCCCGTATGGGCGAATAGATTGGCGGTCAAGGTGAACGTGACTCTGTTAAACAGACCACTTCGAACCTTGGCCGTCAAAATCATACGGGCGTACCGCATAATCTCCGGAGAGACTGCATGTCTCCTAACCGGGACCCCTCCATAGGACCAGGAAGCGAGAGCTCTAGCGTTATTGGCTCCAATGGCGCTGGAGCGCGACCACAGGCCTGTGTCTCGAGAAATCGGTTCCAACTCCGCTAGGATCTCATGTAGTCATGGAGGGTGCAACTTGAGCAACCCAAGTAGGGTACCACCATGACCGCGGCGGTGAGACCGATCATGTACGACTGGCTGCAGAGGCATAATGGTGACCTCACGTATCGTGCGACGCAGATCGTTATCGGGCATGGATTCTTCGGTAGCTATCTGTTTCGCATCCATCGTGAGGTCACATCCCAGTGTCAACATTGCGAGGTTTCCGACGACACCGCACTCCACACGTTGGTGGAGTGCTCAGCGTGGGCGAGTCAGCGTCGGGACCTAGTAGTGGTTCTGGGCGTGGATACCATCTCGCTGGAAACCATGCTTTAAGCCATGGTCTCCACCGGGAGTAGGTGGAACGCGGCCGTGTCCTTCTGTGAGCGGGTCATGCTCGCGAAGGAGGCGGTCGAGAGGGAGAGGGAGCGTACCCTCCCCGCCGAGTTCCGTAGTCAGCGGCGAGGGCACCGCAGACTCATCTACGCCCAAGACCATCGAGCATGATGGGGTTTGTTCTGCGTGGGTGTAATTAATTGCAAGTTTTGGCAGCAAAATAAAAAAAAACCTGTTTTTACATATACACTGTCTAATACCTAAATTCGTTCCAGGGGGCGATAATATCATTTATTTGGTTCAGTAAACGTTGGAAGTGGGACGATTCAGTGCTGGGTATAATATCCAACATAAGCAAGATAATTGCATGCATTACCGTTGCATATTCTCGTACAACCATAGATATGTATATCGG
>OY748290.1:21007123-21150083 GCA_963556515.1 Nudaria mundana | reverse complement strand
GCCGCCGGACGAGCCCAGTAGCTCCCGTGCAATGTGCTGTCATCTGCATAGCAATGAATGCTCCCGAGGGATAGCATATCATTGATATGCAGAAGGAAGAGAGTTGGTGACAGCACGGACCCCTGCGGTACCCCGGCATTCACTTGCAAAAAGCGAGAAGCCTGGCCATCGCAGAGGACCCGCATTCGGCGTTCGTTAAGAAAGCTGGCCATCCAGCTGCAAAGTTGAGGAGGTAGACCATATGACGGAAGCTTGGAAAGGAGCGAAGCATGCCAGACTCTATCGAAGGCTTTGGCGATGTCCAGACTAATCGCCAAGGACTCGCCGTGCCTTTCCATAGCCTCACCCCAGACATGCGTTACGAATGCCAGAAGATCACCCGTTGATCGTTTGGCCTGAAGCCGTATTGCCGATCATTTAGTAGCGAGTGATCCTCGAGATATCGCATGAGCTGCTTGTTGATGAGGAGCTCAAACACCTTGCAGATGACTGAGGTGACAGCTATGGGTCGATAGTTGCCCGGATCAGACCGATCCCCTTTCTTGGGGATCGGTTGTACGTTCCTCTTTCCAGACCTCCAGCACGATTCCTGTGGAGTAAGACAGGCGGTACAGACGAGTTAGTACAGGAGACAACTCAGCTGCGCATTTCCGTAGTACCACCGCCAGAATGCCGTCAGGGCCACTGGCTTTCCGCGTGTCGAGTGATCGCAGCACTGCCCGTACATCGCATTGCCTGAGTACATTGTCAGGCATAGTGTAGCCACAGTTGGCGATGGCGGGGGGCTGCAGGCCACGGTCGTCGACCCGGGAATTAGCTGCAAAGAGGTCTGCGAGCATATCTGCTTTCTCTTGGGCTTTGTGAGCCAGTGTTCCATCTGGGTAACGCAGCGGTGGCAGCGAGGGCTGACAGAAGTTAGATTGCATGGCCTTGGCCAGTTGCCAGTATCCACTGCTGCCCGTGGGATGGGAAGTGAGCTCCTGACCAAGCCGCGCGATGCACTGGGCATCCGCTCTCTACAAGGCCCTCTTGCTAGATTTTGTGGCCCGGTTGTACGCTGCTTTGAGGTGGCCCACGTTTGGGTCGCGCACAGCCCGGGCCCTGATCCAGGCGCGACATGCCGACTGTTTTTGTCGAACAGCTTTGGCACAATCTCGCCCGAACCAGGGACGGGCTCTGCGGATACTGGCGACATCAGTGAAAGGGATGTAATATTCCATCCCTAAACTGATCTCGCCAGCAATCGCAGAAGCGCTATCCGAGGGAGCCTTTCCTACAAAGCAGCGCTGGCTCCAGGGGACGGACGCATAGTAATCGCGTAGACCGTCCCAATCCGCTGACGAGTAGTGCCATAGTCGTCGTGACATTTGTACAGTACGTGCAGGAGGTGATACCTTCATGCCAGCGTGAACAACACAGTGGTCGGAACTACCCAATGGGGCTCCTACCGAAACACTGTACTGGGCTGGGCGACTCGTCAGCAGTAAATCCAGCAGAGCGGGCGCGTGATCTGACCTATCTGGTATACGGGTGATCCCGCATACCATCTGGGTCAGACCGTGGGAGAGAGCGAACGCATGGGCGGCCCTACCCGCATGATCAGCCTTGAGGGACCCCAGCCATTCAATGTGATGGCCATTGAAGTCCCCCAGAAATACTAGGTCAGCGTTCGGGAACCGCACCTGCGCTTCATCAGCCGTCTCGCTGAGGTACTGGAAGAGTTTTGTTGTCTCAGAATCCCCTGTGTGGGAACGGTAGACGCACACATAGATCTGGCTCATAGAGCCATGGTCTACGTGCAGCCAAAGGACAGAATTGGAGGGGTTCTCTAGGCAGCGCAACCGGCGGCAGCAAACATCCGCCCTAACGAACACGCACACCCCGGCTTTGTCTCGAAATTGTTCCTCGATGACATAGCCGGGGTAACACAGGTAAGACGTGTCGTCAGGGCGGCGTATTTGTGTCTCCGTGAGGAACATTACAGCGGGCCGTGCCGTCTCAAGGTGATGGTGGACGGCATCGAGGTTCGCATGGAGTCCACGGACGTTAGTGAACTCCACCTCGAAAAGTGAAGTCGTGGGGTTTCCTAGGGCCGCTGTGTAACGTTTACTTTTTTTTGTTGCACTGCCATTGTAGATTTTGAAGACGAAGAAGCGTGAAGACAGGGCGACATCTGGTGCAGCAGTAAGTGACAAAGCGCAGGGGCTAGCTTTGTCTAGAACCGTGTGGTTAGGTCTGAGCCGACTCGCCGGACGGAAGGGCTCCCAAACCCCCCTGATGCAAGGCCGCCGCTACCCCACACCGGTTACCACCCGGAGCGGCGATCCCACATCAGGATTATGCGTAACATATGGGGCAGCCTCCTGGGGTGGTTGGTCCCAGGCGGGCCCCATGACTGTGTTGCGGGCGGCCGCGGCAACGCCGTTGCTAAGGGTCTCCCTGGCCGGCGAATCGACCCACACCACCCACACTAGACTCCGTTTCGCCCCCACTGGTCCCATGCCTGCTGCACCATACATCGCCCCGGGCCCGGCGGTGCAGCTGCTGAACCCCTAACGCAACTCAGCCTGGGCTGGGTTACTTGGGGGGCTTTAGCACAGCTGCACGGTGGTACCCCACCGGACCAACACTGTTGTACCACCTGGTACCCATGTAGGGGCCGAAGCCACTCCATAGGTACCATAAATTAACGAGGCTCGTCCGTTGATCAGCAGGTGCGCCACTAGCAGGTGAGGTCGCTGGGGCTCTAAAGATGTTGGTAGAGCCCCTTTGCACCCAAATGTGTATCTTGAATCTGGTGGAAGCCGGTGTTGAGATGCTGTTATTACACAAACACTTCACTTTTAATAGTTTTTGGATTTTATATTGCTTATTTTGTGGAGAAAATTAGTTTGAACGTCTCAAAGATGGTGGACGTAGAATGACAAGTCGCGCCACACAGGTGTTGCGGACGCCGGGTGAATGTCAGCTGACCATAGATTATAAAAGAATTATACATAATTAATTTAAGTACCTTATTTTAACAAGTTTGTCATAAATAATCATCATTCACTGAGTCTTTTCAAAACCACGTTGGATTTGGCTTTCCAATCTAATTGCGATGTAGTGAGAACAGTAGGATGTTGTTTAAGGGCTCCAAATCCCCATAATGAATGCCACAGAATGTTCGGACAATTTGAACCGCGACGGCCTAACGTGCTCAACGAGGCACAGATATACATACAATTACACATATTATATAATTCTAAATACATACCTACTATATTTACATAAAAAATATCCAAACTCTGAAACAAACATTGGTGGATCAAAAAAATATTTGATTTGACCCGGAATTGAAAACTGCACCACCGAGGCAGATTGTCACAAAAAAAAATTTATTAAAATTTTGTTTAGTTGACAATATTCTTGTCCATTAACCAGTGTTTGCAATTCTCAAGTAACCTTAGCACTAGTTTATTACTTACAATAATATTCCAACAGCTGGTAAAATAAGCATGGAACCCATCAGGAACACCAACCCAGATAATATTTGGAGAGTAGCACTGTACACTTGTGAGTATAAAGGCCCATACAATAAAGGTGCTATAGCTTCTGCTAATCCAAACAAGGAATTTACTTTACCTTAAACAGAACAGTAATATGACTATGTAAAAGTAAAACTAACCATTCTAGCTAATATTGTACTTAGTTATTAGTTATATTGTATATGATACGAAATAGTAGATCGCCCATGTGCAACGAACAGTAAACCTCGAACATTTAAAAAAAATATCTAAGCTTTTTTCAAGTTTCAAGGAGATTTCATGAAAAATTTGGTAACTAGCCCGGAACACACATACAGACAAACAGACGCTAAAATTGTTCAGTGTGGTATCGAAATGTTAGATGCTTTGCTTGCTCGGTAAACAAATTTGCTTAGTATTCATTGAAAAAGTTACTGTTATTTGAGTGTCATCTAGTCAGTCTTCAGTGCGTCAGGGTTTTACATGAGATTACGTAAAATAATTGATTACAATTCCTTGTTTCCAGTTACGTACTTAATCTATTCTCAGATCTGAGTAACTACTTAACATTTCTTACGACGAGTGGTAATTTATTTTTCTATTGCCTTATCAGTCTTTTATTGTTTAAAAATTACTCACCAATCTCCTCATTGTCGACTAATTTAGTTGCTATAGACCGCATAGCGATAAACGATGTGCCGTTCAAAATTTCAAGGAGACAAGCTGTGGAGAAGTTATGTTTTAATTCAAGCAAAGAGAAATAATGACCCTGGAAAAACAGAGTTATTCCCATTTGTCACCGCCGGGGACAAATGGGAATAGTTATTTTTTTTCCATTCCCATTTGTCCCCACTTTTGCTTGGTTGCTTAGGGGTTATATTGTATTTTTATAAATCGTATTATATATATATATCTATACTATGAACTGACTCGAATAGGTTCTGTAACTTCCCTAATATATTAAATATGAGGTTATGGTTCATTTTATTTCTATGATCAATTACCATAGTATTACAAAAAAAATTAAAAAACTTTATTTTACCACGAATTTCGGTACTTGTTAATAATGACAAGTAATTATTAATAATGTTCGATTAACCATATTTACCTTGGTGTACCAGTAGACATGTACATGTACCATGTACTGATGTGGCACATGTATTTGTGATACATTAGTGCAACTGCAAAGTAAATGCGTATTCATACTGGATTAAAGATTAACGCAAACTTTTTATTTATATTTTATAATATATTGATATAATAACAATTTATGAATTATTTGTTATTCTTATTTATGTTGTGTATGAATTGGTGAAGCATTTATTTGTAAGTTTTGTAAGAGATGCGTTCATGCTGTCTGAAGTGAATGCGCCTACGATCGGGTTACTTGGTAAAGGGGCGTTTCTAACTCAACGATAAGGATGAATCATAATTGGCACCGCTTTCTTCGCTCACCTATATGCTACTAACGCCTTATAGTTTCTAAAAAAAAATAAGAATGCATAAAAACTAATAAAAAAGGGTAAGTAGTAATTATTGTAAATAATAGACTGATTCATCTGTAATAGATATTTTTTTTAATGACTATGTTTAGAATATTATAAAGCCTTAGAATATTAAACAATAAGGAATTATTGTTTTATATAATAAGGAATTAAAACATAAATAAAAAAGTGTAGGTAGTAATTATTGTAAATAATATGTTGATCGGTACAAATTAAGAATTATTGTAAATATTAGACTGATTAATCTGTGATAGATATGTTTAAAAAATAAGGAATTATTATAAATAATAAATGATATTTATTTACAGTAAAAATTACAATATACATAATTATATACTAAAAATATTTACATCATTCTACTAATTATATACTAATAATAAACACTTTTATTTACAATAGGATTTACAATAAGAATTATAATAAAAAGATTAATCTGTGATAGCTATGTTGAGAAAGTAACTATATAAGTTACAGAGTACCTGTAAGTTCAGACTATTATAAAACCTCAGTTATTATTAATATGCTCATTCGTGTTGATTAATATGTGATACATATCTGTGATAGTGAAAAAAAAAACTATATAAGTAACATAATTATTTTATTACCAGTAAGTTAAGAATATGATAAAACGTCAATTATTGGTGAATATACTTATTTGTGATACTAAAATAAAAATTGTATTTTTTTTTCATTGTAAATTAAATATTGTGTTCTTATTTCTTATTCTTATTCTGTGATAGATATATCAGAAAATAACTACATTATACATTATATAAGTATCTAATATATTAGCTATAAGGGTAGGACCAGAACGTACATAGGTACTATTTTATATAATAATATTTAAAGGGTATAGAAGTTAGTTAATTATTTTAATTTTGACTCCAGTAAGAATACGCCCTTACTTTATTTTAGGCTGTAGTATACCTACTATAATATATTGTCAGTAATATATATATAGGTATATAATACCTTCCATACATCATGCAAAAAGCTTTATGTTTATCGTTTATAAATCTTTTTTATTATAACGTCATTGAATTTCAATTTATCCAACAAAAAGTTAATTCACATCACTATTCAGTTTAGTTCTGCTACTGCCGCAATCGCGGGCGTCTAAATATATTTTTTCGCAATAATCACCACCGGGGACAAATAGGAATTTTTCTTTTTTGGTCATTCCCATTTGTCACCCCTTTATCGCTAGTGGGGAAATAACCCGAAAAACAGCGTTATAATTTCCTTTTACTTCATATTTACTATTTCTAATTAGGGTAAACAACATTACAATATTAAGTTTGTTATTAACGAAGCGATACTGATATTTTTTTACTCATCAATCTATGCTGTTCCAGTACAGAAGTCAGGACAAAGCATGACCTTTGCCTAGCTTTACCCATTGGCAATAGCATAAGACATTATAAGACTGGTATTTCAATATTACAAATGTAAATATTTTCACTGCTTACCCAAATAGATTTCTAAATCCGTTCGAGCGAAGGCGTATGCAAAAGACGCAATTATTTTGCTACCCAGTGATATGATGCAGAGGAGGGTGTCATCTAACTTTAAATATTTGGTAAAGTATATAATTGAAAAATATGTACCTGTAATGAACATTATAATAAATAGTTTAGTACCTACTCTGAAGAATTGTAACACTAGACCTCTACACAAAAAGGGTAGGAAAAAAAGGAAAAATAAATGATGAGATGAAAGGCAGGAAGTAGGCACAGTTAAGACCGACCGACCAATTTTCAAATGATAGCATAATTATCCTGTCGAGTCAGTTCATATGACAAAGCAAAGCCCATGTATCATTTCAAGGAACAGAATACTGTTTCTACAACGTGCGTTAAAAAGGTAAAAGTAGCAGTTCCGCTAAAATTGTTGTGAAAACTAAATGCCAAAATTTCAATTAATTTTTATTCATTTTGATAATTACACCCAGTTTTATGTTATTTATATTAAAAGTGTGGGGTACTCACCTAAAGTGTTAGTTACAATTGAATAAGTAGACCAAATACTAAACTGTACTTCATTCCAATTAAATCTGTATCTTGTAAACAAATACAGAATCGAGAATTCACCTGAAATACATTATCACATTCAAAAACGTCAATTAATATTGTGGTTAATTATTGTTTTTTTTTTTTTTTTTTATGTTTGGTTCGCCAAATTGACGCCGCCCGCCTGGTGGTAAGTCGTGACGACGTCTAGCGATTGTGGGCCACTCTCACAGCACACAATACTATAGAGAGTGGCCCTCAACTTGACGACCTACTGATGTGCCTCTTCACGCTCCACTTAAAGAACCCAGGATTATATGTGGGAGGAAACACGTGCACAGGCAGGGCGTTCCAGGCCACTATCGTTCGGCAGAGAAACGAACGTTTAAAACGTTCGGTTCTCGCGAACATGCTATCCACTGTGTGGGAGTGGCATCTCTGCCCGGCACGGGTTGTTCGGGATCGGAAGGAAGAGGGTGGGTTCAGATTGAAGAGCTCTTCGGCTTCCCGTTACCTCCGGACAATCTATAATACGGATAGCCCGTCGCTGCATAGCGTCGAGAGCGTCCAGCAGATACTTCGCGGAGCCGTCCCAGAGGTGAGAGCAGTATTCGACGCAGGGTCTAATCTGCGTCTTGTACAGCAGACACCTCTGGTCCGGTGTAAAGAATCGCTTTACCTTATTCAGTATTCCTAGTTTCCGCGAAGCTAGCCCTATACATCTTTCGATGTAGTTTTTATTATTGAACTCTCGACGAACGTCTATGCCAAGGATATCAAGGTTGTCATTCATTGATAATAATGCATTCTGACGAGAGGGTAGGGGAAGGAAAGGGGATTTCTTCGCAGTAAATGCACACGCCTGTGTTTTGCGGGCATTCAACTCGACCAGGTTCTCGGTACCCCATTGAGAGATACTGTCGAGGTTACGGTCGAGATCAGCCACGAGTCGTCGTCTCTCCTCCTCAATCTCAGATCGCCCCGCCGTCGGACGAACCGAGTAACTCCCGTGCAGTGTGCTGTCATCTGCATAGCAATGAATGTTCCCGAGGGATAGCATATCATTGATATGCAAAAGAAAGAGAGTTGGTGATAGTTCGAACCCCTGCGGTACCCCGGCATTCACTTGCAAGAAGCGAGAAGCCTGGCCATCGCAGAGGACCCGCACTCGGCGCTCGTTTAAAAAGGTGGCAATCCAGCTGCACAGTTGAGGAGGTATAGCATATGCTGGAAGCTTGGAAAGGAGCGAAGCATGCCCGACCCTATCGAAAACTTTGGCGATGTCCAGGCTAATAGCCAAGGACTCGCCATGCTTTTCCATAGCCCCACCCCAGACATGCGTTACGAATGCCAGAAGATCACCCGTTGACAGTTTTGGCCTGAAGCCGTATTGTCGATCATTGATTAGCGAGTGATCCTCTAGGTATGGCATGAGCTGCTTATTTATAAGGAGCTCAAGCACCTTGCAAATGACTGAGGTGACAGCTATGGATCGATAGTTGCCTGGATCGGATCGATCCCCTTTCTTGGGGATCGGTTGTACGTTCGCCTCCTTCCAGACCTACGGCACGAGCCCTGAAGAGTATAACAGGCGGTACAGACGTGTTAATACTGGAGACAACTCAGCTGCACATTTTTGTAGCACCACCGCCGAAATTCCGTCAGGGCCACTGGCTTTCCGCGTGTCGAGTGACCGCAGCACTGCCCGTACATCACATTGCCTGATAACAATATCAGGCATAATGTGGCCACAGTTGGTGATGGCGGGGGGCTGCAGGCCACGGTCGTCAAACCGGGAATTGGCCGCAAAGAGGTCTGCGAGTATATTCGCTTTCTCTTGGGCTTTGTGAGCCAGTGTTCCATCTGGGTAACGCAGCGTTGGCAGCGAGGGCTGACAAAAGTTAGATTGCACGGCTTTGGCCAGTTGTCAGAATCCACGGCTGCCCGTGGGATGAGAAGTGAGCTCCTGACCAAGCCGCGCGACGCGCTGGGCATCCGCTCTCTTAAAGGCCCTCTTACTGGAATTTGTGGCCCGGTTGTACGCTGCTTTGAGGTGGCCCACGTTTGGGTCGCGCATAGCCCGGGCCCTGATCCAGGCGCGATATGTCGACTGTTTTTGTCGAACAGCTTTAATAGGCTCTAATAGGCACAATCTCGTCCGAACCAGGGTCGGGCTCTGCGAATACTGGCGACATCAGTGAAAGGGATGTAATAATCCATCCCTAAACTTATCTCGCCAGCAATAGCAAAAGCGCTATCCGAAGGAGCCTTTCCTACAAAGCAGCGCTGGCTCCAGGGGCCGGACGCATAATAATCGCGTAGACCGTCCCAATCCGCTGACGAGTAGTGCCATAGTCGTCGTGACACCTTCATGCCAGCGTGAACAACACAGTGGTCGGAACTACCCAATGGGGCTCCTACCGAAACACTGTATATGGCTGGGCGACTCGTCAGCAGTAGATCCAGCAGAGCGGGCGCGTGATCTGACCTGTCTGGTATCCGGGTGATCCCGCATACCACCTGGGTCAGACCGTGGGAGAGACCGAACGCATGGGCGGCCCTACCTGCATGATCAGTCTTGAGGGACCCCAGCCATTCAATGTGATGGCCATTTAAGTCCCCCTGAAATACTAGATTAGCGTTCGGGAAACGCACCTGCGCTTCATCAGCCGTCTCGCTGAGGTACTGGAAGAGCTTTGTTGTCTCAGAATCCCCTGTGTGGGAGCGGTAGACGCACACGTAGATCTTGCTCATAGAGCCATGGTCTACGTGCAGCCAAAGGACAGAGTTGGAGGCGTGCTCTAGGCAGCGCAACCGGCGGCAGCAAACATTCGCCCTAACGAACACGCACACCCCGGCTTTATCTCGAAATTGTTCCTCGATGACATAGCCGGGGTAACACAGGTAAGACGTGTCTTCAGGGCAGTGTATTTGTGTCTCCGTGAGGAACATCACAGCGGGCCGTGCCGTCTCAAGGTGATGGTGGACGGCATTGAGGTTCGCATGGAGTCCACGGATGTTAGTGAACTTCACCTCGAAAAGTGAACGTTTACGTTTTTTATGTTGCACTGCCATACTGTATATGAAGAAGAAGCGTGAAGACAGGGCGACATTTGGTGCAGCAGTAAGTGACAAAGCGCAGGGGCTAGCTTTGTCTAGAACCGTGTGGTTAGGTCGGAGCTGACCCGCCGCCGGACGGAAGGGCTCCCAAGCCCCCCTGATGCAAGGCCGCCGCTACCCCACACCGGTTACCACCCGGAGCGGCGATCCCACATCAGGATTATGCGCAACATGTGTGCAGCCTCCTGTGGCTGGTCCTGTGGGTGGTTGGTCCCAGGCCGGCCCCATGACTGTGTTGCGGGCGGCCGCGGCAACGCCGTTGCTAAGGGTCTCCCTGGCTGGCGAATCGACCCACACCACCCACACTAGACTCCGTTTCGCCTCCACTGGTCCCATGCCTGCTGCACCATACATCGCCCCGGGCCCGGCGGTACAGCACAGCTGCACGGTGGTACCCCCCCGGACCAACACTGTTGTACCACCTGGTACCCACGTAGGGGCCGAAACCACTCCATAGGTACCGTAAATTAACGAGCCTCGTTCGTTGATCAGCAAGTGCGCCACTAGCAGGTGAGGTCGCTGGGGCCCTAAAGATGTTGATAGAGCCCCTTTACACCCTATGTTTTTAAGTTACTTTTTTGAAGGGTAGAGTGTACACATAACTTTGCTATTGTAACTCAATCAACAGAATTGGACAAAAAATTCCAGACATAGGTTAAATTTATTCCAATGTCATGTTTCCGCGGGAATCAGGAACGAGAAGACTATATTACTTATATTATTATTGGATTATTGTATTGTATTACTGTATTACTTATATTATTATTGGATTATTAGATTTACTATATACTAGCTGTCCCGGCGAACTTCATACCGCATTAATTTTTATAATGTTCCAAACAACTTTTCATCCAAAAGATCCTTCTCCTGATAATAACGAACATAACAAAAAAAGAATTAGCGAAATTGGCCAGATGTTCCCAAGCCATTAATCTCTTAACCTTTAATATATTATTATATAGAATCGTTTTCTGTAATTTTCTACTCTATTCTACTAAACATATTTTTTTTTATATATTTAGGTCGACAAATTGACGCCACCCGCCTGATGGTAAGCTGTGGCGACGTCTGGCGATTGTGGGCAACTCTCACAGTACACAGGAATACTATAGAGAGTGACCCTCAACTTGACGACCCAGTAATGTGCCTCTACACGCTTCGCTTAAAGAACCCAGGGTAATATGTTGGAGGTAACACGTGCGCGGGCAGGGCGTTCCAAGCTACCATCGTTCGGCCGACAAACGAACGTTTAAAACGCTCAGTTCTCGCGAAGACGGTTTCTACGGTACGAGAATGACATCTCTGCCCGGCACGCGTTGTTCGGGATCGGAAGGGGGATCAGATTGAAGAGCTCTTCAGAACACTCACCGTGGTAAATACGGTAGAACGCGGCCAAGGAAGCAATTATTCGGCGCTGGGCTAGCGGCTCAAGGCTTCCCGTTACCTCCGGACAATCTATTTTGCGAACAGCGCGTCGCTGCATAGCGTCGAGTGCGTCCAGCAAATACTTCGCAAAGCCGTCCCAGAGGTGAGAACAGTATTCGACGCAGGGTCTAATCTGCGTTTTGTTCTCGCTCGATTGAGTTGATAACCAAATTACGTATGAAGTCTGTTAAATGCACTATAACTAACACGAGCATAACTGGTCTACTCACCTTCTAAAGGTCCAAAGATAACAAACACGCAGCACAAGAGCAACGATACCCTTAGTCTCCGGTTGCGTTCATCATTTCGGAAAACTACCTTGAAAGATTTTGCTACAGAAGCAATATCAAAGAAGTCTCTAAGGAATCCTTTACTTCTTGTTTGTGAGTCCTGTGGAATAGACATTATTAAACTTGACAAAAGGTCATGTGCTTTGCACGTTGCAATTAAATGAGATCACAAATGTTTGGCAAAAATGGCGACAATTTAACAAAGGGTTTTGAATGAGATGTCGTGGAATTGTTTCTTTGTTTTGATTTTTTTTTGTTTGTATTTATTTTTGTTTCTGGTCTAACTACAGAACTTCGATATCGCCCATGGGTTGTGAAGGTCAGATGGCAGTCGCTTCATGGAAAATGTCGAAGTTCAGCCGAATCGCAGTTAGACTGGAAAGCCGACCCCAACTGCGTTGGGAAAAGGCTCGGTGAATGATGATTTATTTTTGTTTCTGGATAAGTTCCTGCATAATCTTATATTTGACCTGGTGAGGTATATTTTCAGTATTGCGATTTGGTTTCACTTCTGAGGCGCCATCTATCTTCGCTTTATAACATATATTGATTAATTAATTAGTTTAATTTATTCATTATTTTTAGTAGACCGGTTCCTGTTGACGCAAGTGTTGAATGGTAGTTAATGTTTTGAACATACTTTGAAATGCACAGACAATTATAACAATTTACTTTTCATCGGTAGTTTATTAGCCTAAGTACGAGTATATGAGAATAATTTACATACTTTTGAATATATTATGTACAGGATGTTTGGTACATCGTTTGCCGAATTGAAATGGCTGATAGAAGAGGTTATTATAATATATCTATTAGCACCCTTCAACTTAGTTTTAACAATGCCATATTTATGAGCTGAAGCGAGCCGAAGGCAAGCGAAGCTACTATTACTCCACTCGAAGGTTTTTACTAAAAAAACTACTTTTTTTGTTTTTACTAGGAAAACTCCTCCTGAACGACTGAACCGATCTTCCTCAAACTTTGCATGGTGGCAGTGACCATGCTCGTGAGCGCATATGTCTGAAATGAGAAACATCAAAGTGACCACGCAGGAATTATCACCGAAAAACCTGTTCCAGAAGGACTTAAACAGTTATACCGAGAGAATTACACATAATGCGCGTGCCATACATATGACCTTAAAAGAGGTCAAATAGACCATCAGTTCAAAATAAAGAAATTAGAAATAAAAAAAATAAAAAAAATTATAAGAAAAAAAAAAATTCATGTTTGCGTGAGATCGCGGAAAATCAGCTAGCGAGTGAGTTATATACCGCGATAGAAAGTTTCGCTTTAGCTCAATTTTAAACCGCGACCCTTAGTGCATACCTAGTAAATATCGAATACGTATAATTTTTTTTAAACCCTAAAATTCAGCATAAACACTTGACTTAGATATTGAGAAAAAATCTTAGGGTTCTGGTACATTTGTTTTTATTTTGAAGCAAAGAATCAATCAATCAAAGAATCAATTTCATTTATTCAGTTTAGGCACATAAAGAGCACATATGAATGTCAAAATTTTACAATTTTGTCAAGTAATATTATAAAAATACTAAATTAAGTAACTACATAAATAACCATTAGAAAATAATTCTTTCGCTGGTTCGGTAAGTTGGTTCTCCTGAGAAGATACCAGCAAGAAACTCAGGTAGATTATCCATTTTCTTTTTTAATATTGTTTTGTTTACATTGTTACAATTAGTTTATATTGTATTATACGAGTGGCCAACAACAGAAGATTAGGGTGACCATGCATTTTTATCGTTAAGATATTCGTCTACATTATAGTAGCCTTTCATCATCAAACATTTTTAACAACTATTTTAAACTTATTAAGAGGCATGTCAACCAAATCCTGAGGAATTATAATTTTTTATACATTTGCCTACAAACGAATCACCAACTTTATGAAGTCTATTTTTTGTCATTGCCAGTTTATTTTTATTTCTTGTATTAAAATTATGGTTATCGGAATTTTTTTTGAAGAGATCTATGTTCTTCCGTACATATAAGATGTTGTCGTAAACATATTGAGAATTACTGTTGGGCTTACTGTTGGGCGTTGGAACTTTTTCCTAGCACAACAAACTAGTTACCACGTCGCATTTATTTTTTTGTTTTAGTGTAAAGTTGACTTCAACATTAAATTACACTTTATCAAAAATTTTGTTCTATCAATAAAAACAAAATTTGGTGTTCATTGTGATCATTTTGATATTTATTAACTACCGACGCCCAACAGTAAGCTTCAAAATAAAAAAATAATTACCAACACTTTTTTTTTTTTTTTTTTTTTTTTTTTAATTCCGCGGCCCAAGGCCGCTGCCGCTCTAACGTCCGTTGCCGGGCGTCCCTGGTTACTAGCAGAGGGTATGTCCAGTGGCGCCCGGCGGACTTTGACCACCCCTGTGGTCTCTGCGGGTGTTTGGTCGGGACGAGAATCCCGCGTCATTGGGGTCGGGTTTTATCCCGCGTCAGAGTTTTATCCCGCGTCAGGGTTTTATCCCGCGTCAGAGTTTTATCCCGCGTCAGGGTTTTATCCCGCGTCAGAATTACCAACACTTACCTAAGATTATTTTCAAATATCTTACGGTGAGACTGTTATCATCATAATGAGTTTTCAGAGGTTTAAAATACCGTTAAAATCGGTCTTATTCATAATGATTTACCAGAGGTTTAAAATAGGTACCGATTATCATAAAAGAAAGGGACACTATCTGTTTTTCTTATACACTTGACAGAGAGAGAAGTTTCTCTGGAGCTCTTCTGGATCTAAAAAGATTTAATAGGTAGAGCATTTTTAACTAACAAGATTTTTAGCCAATAATAGCGTTTCATTATGAATAAGGGGGTGTGTTTATGCTGAATTTTCGTAATCGATATTAAACAATTATTATGGTGATGTTAACTGGTGCTAATAGATAGGTAATGAACTCTTCCCTCGACCGTTTAAATTTTGCTAACGATGTACCAAATACCCTGTATTTCAGTAACATTTGTTAATAACTTCTTTTTAAAATACTTTTTGGGACTACAAAAAAAAATTGACAAATAGAACAAAAAATCGCAAACAGTTACATACTGAAAATAATAAACTACTTAATCTGTTAGAAGAATCATAAAATATAATACGTTAGTATTGTAATAAATTGTCAAAATAAATACTAAATTTACTTACTGTTTGTATTATCGATCTCTTCCTAGGGTCCTCTAATTTATAGTAACCATAAAGTAAACTGAACATATACATCAAACTTGATACCAAAAATATTCCATAATATCCTAAATATTTTAATAGAAAACCACTCAAAGCATTTCCAATAGGATTTCCAAGTGACATTATCATATTCACAATGCCCAACCTGAAAGTCCTATTCTCTGTATTTGTGATATCACTTACGTAGCTAAATATTCCAATAGAATTAGTATACCATCCACCAGTAATAGCAGGAAATATAGTATCAGTCAATATTGTTACTTCAACAGGTAATTCATAGAAAAAATAAGTATTCAAGAAGAAACCAAGACATGATAAAAATTTGCCTACTATTGGTATCAAAATACATGCTTTTCTTTTGCCTGTTTTATCACTCCAAGCACCTGCGAAAAGCATAATCAAAAAAGGAACTGTTGACTGAATTATACTTTTCCACCCTTGGATTTTTGCAACTAATATTTGCACTTGGTCTTCATACATAGTATAATTTTCTGTTTTCCTCAAAGTCAATGCATCACAAATTTCATTGGTATAGTTCAAATTAACCCTGCATGCCTTCTCTAAGCTCAGGTATTGTACACTCAATGATACAATAATGCTAGGGACGACATGAAAACCTAGTACTGGTTCAACTGTAGTATTATCTTTAATTTCTTTAAATTTTTCTCGAAGGGATAACTTTATTTTAGCAACTTGTGTTGATTCTGTTCCTTCGTTTAATGGTTTTGATTCTTCGTTGTGATTGTGAGGCAAAATAACTACGTGTAAATCACTTTCCAGACCTTCATTTTCTTTACAGTTAATCTCATAATTGTCATTTTTTTCTCCTTTCTTTTTCTTTTCACCCATTATCAGCTTTATTGTTGTCTGCGTTGTACACAAGGTGCCACTTGACTGGATTATATAGACTTCAACAGTAATATTTCACATTCTGTTAACAATGCCTTTTATCTGTTTACTTTAAATATTATGTAAACGATCGCTTTATTTTTGACGCTGTAGAAGTAAAATTGATTAGGTAGGTACAGTACTGTTAATTAATAGGGTTTGTATTCAGTAATTTAAGAATGAGAAATGATAATCATACAAATAAAAAACAGAATAGAAATGAAAACAACAAAATATATCATTGGTTCGTAAATATTTTTTCATCACTTCTATTCAAAAAGTGGAGTTTTGTTCTTACATTAGTGCGCCTAAAGTAGCTTTTTTGTTCAGAGACTTTTAAGAGGGCAAAAATGGGATTTAAATTTGGAACATGAATCTTTCATAGTAATCCAACCCAAAAAGAAAACGCGCGAACATATTTCATCGCTAGAACATTTCTTTTTTTTTCATAGAAGGCGATGAAAAATAATTTTATTCTCGAGGCATGTATATTGCTGCCTTGGGAGTAAATTTATTGATTTTTGTATGAATGCAAAATACGTAGAGTAAAAAAATAATTTAATTTTTAATATCAAAAAGTTCAAAAACTCACACAGAGAATCACGTCTCGTTGCCAGGTTTCACAAGTCACTTATGTTGGACTCCAAAGTTTAATATGGTAAATACTAAGTTTTATAAATAGAACACCGAAGAAGGAATAATACCGACTATATTTTTCACATCTTATTGAGAACTCCTTCTGCCTTGACACTTATATAGGGTGTCCCATAACAACTAGTCTTGTCATTATAAAGTTATGCGTCTAACAATATTGAATGATGCTAACACTTTGATATACTATATCATAAGTAAGATATAATAAAAGTAAGAATAAGTCTGTCCGCAGGTGTACCACGTGCAGATTAGGAATCCTTGAACCCCGGAGATGTTGAAAAGGAGCAACTTTTACTTTATTCATACGGACCGGTTACGCTTCATGGCATCATAAGAGATTTTAATATAGATAAGATTTTAGTTAAAATTTCTGAAATTGTTGACAACTAAATTGTTAAGATTAATAGTGTACTCGTATATTATTCTGATGATATTTTTGCAGCAGTTTTTTAACTTTTGATGTTACCTTACAACTAAAACACTATTAACCATGTACCTATAATCTTTGCTACCATGATATATGAGGTATTTCGTTCGACACCTTAGCAACTTCACACCTTCCGAGCACATCTGCATGTTCCTTCGCTGCTGCTGCATCGGTTGAAGGTCTCAAGCGGCATAAATACGCTACCCTAGCAGGTGATTACATATTTGAGCCTTTTGGGGTTGAGACACTTTTGGGGTCAAGGGGTCTGAGCGCTCGCCACATTTACAGAGACATTGCTAAACGCCTAATCGATGCTTCTTATCGATGGTTATTTTCTGGCCCAACGAATGAGTATCCATCCAGCGTGGCAACACAGCTAGCATACTGGGGACCTTCTCAGTCAGCAAAGATGCAAAGGATTTTTTAAATGATATATAGGGGCTCGTGGTCTAGTGGTAACCGACAATGTTAACACATTGCAAAGGTTAAGCAACATCGACTCAGGCCGGTCTTAGGATGGGTGACCATTTCTTAATACATTGCGACCCCTCCGTGCCTCGGAGAGCACGTTAAGCCGTCGGTCCCGGTTGTCATACTAACATCTATGGCAGTCGTTAGGGGTAGTTGGAGCCCTAAATCAAAAATCCGACCGGTCTAACTGCAGAACTTCGATATCGCCCATGGGTTGTGAAGGTCAGATGGCAGTCGCTTCACGGAAAATATCGAAGTTCAGCCGAATCGCAGTTAGACTGGAAAGCCGACCCCAACTGAGTTGGGAAAAGGCTCGGTGAATGATGATGATATTTTTAAATGTAAATATTTTAGTACATAATTATGTGTACTGTAGCTCCTAAAATTTAATTATATTAAATACTATTTTGACATCCCTAATTGAGAAAGATGCATGTTCTTTGTAAATTAAGTCTTCTGTTTATTTATCGATATCGTTATCAATTACATAACTAGGAAACGTCCGTGGCGTTGTCCACGTTGTTATATCTTCCGCCGGGCGCCACTGGGAATTCTCTCAGTGTCTATCATAAAAAAATAAAAAACGCAGGTGTATAATTCTTGATAAGCTATGGTCAGCTGACATTTACCCGGCGTCCGAAACACCTGTGTGGCGCCACCGTGTCATTCAACGTCGGCCATTCTCGAGACGTTGAAACTATTTTTCTCCACAAAAACAATCAGTATAAAATTCAAAAACTATTAAAAAGTGAACTGTGTGTGCGAATAACAGCATCTCAGCACCGGCTTCCAGCAGATTCAAGATATACAGGTTTTCAAGGAGCTCGGCGGTGAGTCAATATTATTGACCTCATTTTAAATTATCAAAAATTCAATTAAATGGGCTATCCACATACATTTTAGTCAAATCGAGCCAGGATCGATTAGTTACGATATCAATACAACTGAATATCTATGTATTTACATGTATTTATCGATATAAATTCATTATTTCATAAACTTTCATTATAAAACTATTAATTAGGTACCTACACGGGTGCGACATATTTGCATATTTCTATGTCAATTCCTATTGTAGGAGTCTAAAACCTGTGTGAAACATAGAAATATACATATCGTATCTCAAATCAGTGTATATTTTAATGCAAAACACAGTACTTTAAGTTTTCATTTTACAAAGGTATCTGCGATCACGATCGTGACCGCCATTGTTGTTCATACTTTGCAGTTTCGTAATTTCATTTAAAATGACTAAGGGCGACGCAGCTGCAGGTACGAGCTAGTTAGCTGCCGCGATTGATGTTAAGTTTCACAGTTTAGCGGGTTCGCATATTACAACAAAAGAAATGTGTTTCATGAGATTTCAAAAACTATTTGATATTTCAAAGAAGGTAGGTACAGACGCCGAATCAGCTGGTGAATTTTGTTCTCGCTATTCCGACTTGCAGCAGTGGCGCGAAAAGTTTGAAAATAGTGTCAGTGCTATAACAGCTATAAAAAAAAGTCTGTATGCGAGTTATACCGTCCTACAATGATCTAAGTAGCTTTGATACTATGTACTATCATATTCGTGGCGTCTATGAACGTATGTTTGGTTCCAGTGAATCAAATAGTTCCAGTTGAATAAAACTTGTAATAGTGAAAGTCAGTGCGCGAAACCTAGGCTACCTAAGTTGGAACTATTTCCTTTTGATAGTAAACTTGAAAACTGGCCTACTTTTCGAGACACATTTCTCAGCTTAATTCATAGTAATAGTGGAATAGCAAATATCGAGAAGTACTACTATTTACTTTCAGCGACTAGCGGTCCCGCATTAACTATCGTGAAGTCTATGCCAGTTACGTCTGACAATTATCCTATTGTTTGGTCTACTTTAGTGAAGCGGAATGACAACAAACGCGCATTAGCTACTAATTATTTAGATAAAATATTTAATTTTAAACCGTTAGTTAACGAATCTGTCACGGGACTTAACGAATTCTTACAGACATATCAAGATAACGTTAAGGCCTTACAGCTACTCAAGGTCAACAACCTATCGGGATTTATATTATTTTATGTCGCTTTGCGTAACTTGGACTCCATCACTAGGCGCGAGTTAGAAAAAGAGATAGGACAGTCTGAGATACCTACTTATGAGGAATTAATACTATTCGTGGAGAAATACGTACGTGTTCTCGAGATAGCTGGACACATTCCTGGTCCTTCGAGTGGTAGCCAACCGTCTACCACAAAACCTAGGAAAACACAGCGAACGACCTTGTCGTCTGTGAGAATTGTTTACGAGAACATTCGATCGACAACGATACGACGATACGATGTACAGTGTGCAAAAATAAGCATCATCACACATTGCACATAGATTCTCTTGCAAATTCGAATACTAGTGCAGTAGCATTGACGTGCTCGGCTAACTTGACAGTTTTGCTCGGCACCGCTATTATACACGTCGCAGATTGTTGGGGCCAGTTCCACACCGTACGTGCTTTAATTTATAGCTGCGCCATAACGAGCTACATAACTCAAAACTGTGCAAAACGTTTAAACCTGACGCGACGTCAATGTCACTTTGAACCCATTGGGCTGGGTGGTAGTTTGGTCAAGGATTTCGATATAACTACATGCAATGTTAAACCACGACATTCTCCTGGTCCTGTACTGAAGACGGACGCGGTGATAGTCGCCAGTATAGCTGGAAATTTACCAACGCTGCCACTACTCGATAAGATTGTCACAGAATTTCAATATATAAGGTTAGCTGACCCAGGGTACTATCGACCTGCGGCTATAGATGTGTTACTCGGTGGTGATCTGTTTCCATATATTTATAACGGTCAAAAGATACTTCCGCGAGAATCTGGTTTACCTGTTGCTATGAGCTCCATTTTCGGTTATGTTCTTGTGGGGTAGATAGACATCTGTCACTCCAGGGATCCTACAACTACCAACGCGAATCGCTCTGACTCTTTCTGCGCGTTTTCCACAATTGAACAAGTTATGCGACCGTTTTGGGAAACAGAAGAAGTACCATCTAACGTACCGCTAAGTCCGGAGGAAGAGCAGGCAGAACACTTGTTCGCGAAAGGCCACAGGCGTGACACTTCGGATAGGTATCCGTGGTACATCCGTTTCGTGAGTCGGTGGAATTGGGAGACTCGAGTCAAATGGCAGCTCGGCGACTTCGTAACTTAGAGCCAAAATTGGAAAGAGAACCTGAGCTTAAAATACCATACCATAAATTTATGCGTGAATACGAGGACCTCGGACATATGACCTGTCTTGGTGATGCCCGGGATGTGGTATCGAACTACATCATACCGCATTTTTGCATCATTAAGCCTAGCAGTTCCACTACGTCTCATCGTGTGGTATTTGATGCGTCAGGTAAGTCATCTAACAGTTTGTCGCTTAATTCAGTCGTGCTTCCAGGCCCTAAACTGCAGGCAGATATCAACCAGCTTCTAATTAACTTTCGTCTTCAGGAGGTTTGTTTGTCTGCAGACATCTGTAAAATGTATTGCCAGATTATCGTGGACCCTGCGATCTTATCATCACATTCTGTGGCGCTATTCTTTAGATCAACCAATCAAAAAATACTCGTTGAATACACCTAGTCACACACTTAAAACATTTGTTTCTACTAGGGTGTCTAAAATTAATGACAGTGTACCCTGTAAGTGTTAGTATCATTTCAGTGGAGTAGACAATCCTGCCGATATCTGCTCTCGTGGAGCTTTACCGTCAGTCTTACTGCTACTCTACAGCCACGCGAGAATGGTTCACAGGACCAGACTGGCTCGATCTAGATCGCCTACACTGGCCAATTAGAACCATGGACGAGTTTCGTGACTGCAACCCGCCTGAACTTAAGTGCGTCAAGACAGTGTCACTGATACTGATTCAACCAGCTCACTTTACACTGTAACCAAAAAGTATTCTAGTTTTAGTAAATTGATCAATGTGGTAGCACGATGCTATCAGTTTATACGTAACTGTAGACTGCCATCAGGCGCACGTACAGGCTGTCTAACCGTGAAATGCAGGCATTAGTAAAGGGTGGTAATAGTAATTCTTCTTTAAAGAAACTCAACCCTTTCATTGACCCTGATTGTTTCCTCAGGGTGGGGGGTCGACTTTCCCAGACAGAGTTATCTTACCAACAAAAGCACCCTCTTTTACTTCCTAAAGATGCCCACTTCACAAAGATTCTAATTGATCATTTCCACAAAATTTACTTACATGTGGGTCCTCGCACACTTCAAAGTCTACTAACACAAAAGTATTGGATCGTCAACGCTCGTAATGCTATTAGGTAGCGAACTAGGCAATGCATTTCTTGTTTCAGAGCAACTCCTACGAGTCGACAACCCTTAATGGGCGAACTACCTAAATATCGCTCTCAGGATGTTCATGTATTTCACACTGTTTGTGTAGACATGGGCGGACCGTTTCCTACAAAAGCGTCAACGCGTAGGAACGCTCGCATCTCCAAATCCTATCTTTGTGTGTTCGTGTGTTGTGCGACACGGGCAGTTCATTTAGAAGTGTTGTCATCACTAAGTACGGAATGTTTTTTGGCATGTTTCGATCGATTTACAGCTAGGAGAGGTTTGTGCCATTCTATCGTTTCAGATAATGGTACGAATTTCGTGTCAGCAAATAAACAATTAAGCGAAATAACTAAATTTTTAAACGACGAATCGATTAATATCAATAACGGTTTTATTTCGCGTGGTATTGTTTGGCGATTTAATCCCCCAACGGACAGTAATTTCGGTGGACTATATGAGGCCGTCATTAAAGGGGCCCGCGCTCTCTTACGACGCACCATTGGTACCAGAGCGTTATCATTCGAGGAGCTGGGCACACTATTCATACGGGTCGAAGCCGTACTGAACTCGAGACCTCTGTGTCCAGCGATCCGAACGAATTTCAAGTGTTAACACCGGCACATTTCCTCATAGGTAGGGAGCTTCTGTCTGTACCGGAGAACAGTCTTACAGATCTTTCTGGCTCTAGACTGAATCGATGGCAACTTGTCCAGCAGATGTCTCAACAATTTTGGAAACTCTGGAAACAAGATTACTTACATACTTTACAAACACGCCAAAAATGGCATAGTTCTTCAAACAATTTACAACTCGGTGATCTTGATCTTATAAATTCAGATGCCCCGCCACTCAAATGGGCACTAGGTAGAATTACGAAACTGCATAGTGGCCCCGATGGCGTGGTCCGTGTAATTCGTTTAAAACATCGAACGGCAACGAACTAACTCGTCCAGTTTCAAAAGTAAGCCCGTTGCCTATCGATCACAACTTTTAACTAAACTATAATTCCTTGCTTAGATTTAGTTTATTTTATTTTTATACATTATACAGTCCATTGTTCTAACTTTAATTACACTATATCTCAATATATAATTTATTTATTCAATTACACATGTTATACATCCTCCTACACTCAAACTAGTTAACAAATTCTACCGAACGAATTCTATCGTAACTGGGAAATCCTTGCGGATTTCAATGGGGGGAAATGTATAATTCTTGATAAGCTATGGTCAGCTGACATTTACCTGGCGTCCACAACACCTGTGTGGCGCCACCGTGTCACTCAACGTCGGCCATTCTCGAGACGTTGAAACTATTTTTCTCCACAAAAACAATCTTTGGGTGCAAAGGGGCCCTTCTTACATCTATCGGGCCCCAGCGACCTCTCCTGCTAGTGGCGCACCTGCTGATTAACGGACGAGGTTCGTATATTACGGTACCCATGTGGTGGCTTTGGCCCCTACGTGGATACCAGGTGGTACAACAGTGTTGGTCCGGGGGGGTACCACCGTGCAGCTGTGCTAAAGCCCCCCAAGTAACCCAGCCCAGGCTGGGTTGCGTTAGGGGTTCAGCAGCTGCACTGCCGGGCCCGGGACGGTGTATGGTGCGGCAGGCAGGGGTCCAGTGGGGGCGAAGCGGAGTCTAGTGTGGGTGGTGTGGGTCGATTCGCCGGCCAGGGAGACCCTTAGCAACGGCGTTGCCGCGGCCGCCCGCAACATAGTCATGGGACCGCCTGGGACCAACCACCCCAGTAGGCTGCCCCACATGTTGCGCATAATCCTTTTGTAGGGTCGCCGCTCCGGGTGGTAACCGGTGTGGGGTAGCGGCGGCCTTGCATCAGGGGGGTTTGGGAGCCCTTCCGTCCGGCGGGTCGGCTCCGACCTAACCACACGGTTCTAGACGAAGCTAGCCTCTGCACTTTGTCACTTACTGCCGCACCAAATATCGCCCTGTCTTCACGCTTCCCCATATTTCACAATGACAGTGCAACAAGAGAATAGACGGTACACAGCGGCCCCTAGAAACCCCACAAAGTTGACTTCGTTTGAGGTGGAGTTCGCGAATATCCGCGGACTCCATGCAAACCTCGATACCGTCCACCATCACCTGGAGTCAGCACGGCCTTCTGTGATGTTCCTAACGGAGACACAGATACGCCGCCCTGACGACACGTCGTACCTCTGTTACCCGGGCTATATCATTGAGGAACAATTCCGCGATAAAGCCGGGGTGTGCGTGTTCGTTAGGGCGGATGTTTGCTGCCGCCGGTTGCGCTGTCTGGAGAACCCCTCCTACTCCGTCCTTTGGCTGCACGTGGATCATGGCTCCATGAGCCAGATCTACGTGTGCGTCTACCGCTCCCACACAGGGGACACTGGGACAACAAGGCTTTTCGAATACCTCAGCGAAATGGCTGACGATGCGCAGGTGCGGTTCCCGAACGCTGACCTGGTTTTCCTGGGGGACTTTAACGGTCATCACGTTGAGTGGCTGGGGTCCCTTAGGACCGATCATGCGGGACGAACCGCCCATGCATTCGCTCTCTCCCACGGGCTGACCCAGATGGTACGGGGGATCACCCGGATACCTGACAGGTCAGACCACACGCCCGCCTTGCTGGATCTACTGCTGACGAGTCGCCCAGCCGAGTACAGTGTGTCGGTACGCGCCCCACTGGGCACATCCGACCACTGTGTGGTGCACGCCAGCTTCCAAGTGCCTGCTCGTGCTGAACAAATGACTCGACGACTATGGCACTACTCGTCGGCAGACTGGGACGGTCTCCGCGATTACTTTGCGTCCGTCCCGTGGAGCCAGCGCTGCTTTGTAGGGAAGGCGCCTTCGGATAGCGCTGCTGCCATTGATGGCGAGATCAGTCTAGGGATATAATATTATATCCCTTTCACTGATGTCGCCAGCATCCGCAAAGCTCGCCCCTGGTTCGGGCGTGAATGTGCCGAGGCTGTCCAGAAAAAACAGTCGGCATATCGCGCCTGGGTCAGGGCTCGGGCGGCACGTGACCCGAACGTACAATCGGGCCACTAGGTTCAGCAAGAGGGCCTTCAAGAGAGCGGATGCCCAGCGCGTCGCGCGGCTTGGTCAGGAGCTCACATCCCATCCCACGGGCAGCCGTGGATACTGGCAACTGGCCAAAGCCGTACAGTCAAATTTTTGTCAACCCTCGCTGCCACCACTGCGTTTTCCTGATGGATCACTGGCTCACAAAGCCCAAGAGAAGGCGGACATGCTCGCAGACCTCTTTGCGGCTAATTCCCGGGTCGATGACCGTGGCCTGCAGCCCCCCGCCATCGCCAACTGTGGCCACACTATGCCTGATATTGTTATCAGGCAATGTGATGTACGGGCAGTGCTGCGGTCACTCGACACGCGGAAAGCCAGTGGCCCTGACGGCATTCCGGCGGTGGTGCTACGAAAATGTGCTGCTGAGTTGTCTCCAGTATTAACGCGTCTGTACCGCCTGTCATACTCTACAGGCCTCGTGCCGGAGGCCTGGAAGGAGGCGAACGTACAACCGATCCCCAAGAAAGGGGAACGATCCGATCCAGGCAACTATCGACCCATAGCTGTCACCTCAGTCATTTGCAAGGTGCTCGAGCTTCTTATTAATAAGCAGCTCATGCGATACCTGGAGGATCACTCGCTAATCAATGATCGGCAATATGGCTTCAGGCCAAAAAGATCAACGGGTGACCTCCTGGCATTCGTCACGCATGTATGGGGTGGGGCTATGGAAAAGTTCGGCGAGTCCTTGGCTATTAGCCTGGACATCGCCAAAGCTTTCGATAGGGTCTGGCATGCTTCGCTCCTTTCCAAGCTTCCGGCATATGGTTTACCTCCTCAACTGTGCAGCTGGATTGCCAGTTTTTTAAACGAGCGCCGAGTGCGGGTTCTCTGCGATGGCCAGGCTTCTCGTTTTTTGCAAGTGAATGCCGGGGTACCGCAGGGGTCCGTACTGTCACCAACTCTCTTTCTTCTGCATATCAATGATATGCTTTCCCTCGGGAACATTCATTGCTATGCAGATGACAGTACATTGCACGGGAGTTACTCGGTTCGTCCGACGGCGGGGCGATCTGTGATAGAGGAGGAGAGACGACATCTCGTGGGTGATCTCGACCGAAACCTCGACAGTATCTCCCAATGGGGTGCCGAGAACTTGGTCGAGTTCAATGCCCACAAAACACAGGCGTGTGCATTTACAGCGAAAAAATCCGCTTTCCTTCCCCTACCCACTCTTCAGAATGCAATATTACCAATGAAGGACAATCTAGACATCCTTGGCATAGACGTTCGTCGAGAGCTCAATAACACAAAATACATTGAGAGATGTATTGGGCTAGCTTCGCGGAAACTAGGAATACTGAACAAGGTAAAGCGATTCTTTACACCGCACCAGAGGTGTCTGCTGTACAAAACGCAGATTAGACCCTGCGTTGAATACTGCTCTCACCTCTGGGACGGCTCCGCGAAGTATTTGCTGGACGCACTCGACGCTATGCAGCGACGCGCTGTTCGCATTATAGACTGTCCGGAGGTAACGGGAAGCCTTGAGCCGCTAGCCCAGCGCCGAACAATTGCTTCCTTGGCCGCGTTCTACCGTATTTACCACGGTGAGTGTTCTGAAGAGCTCTTCAACCTGATCCCACCCTCTCCCTTCCGATCCCGAACAACGCGTGCCTGGCAGAGATGTCACCCTCATACCGTGGAAACCGTCTTCGCGAGAACCGAGCGTTTTAAACGATCGTTTCTCTGCCGAACGATGGTGGCTTGGAACGCCTGCGCACGTGTTTCCTCCAACATATAACCCTGGGCTCTTTAAGCGAAGCGTGAAGAGGCACATTACAGGGTCGTCAAGTTGAGGGCCACTCTCTATAGTATTCCTGTGTACTGTGAGAGTCGCCCTCAATTTCCAGACGTCGCCTCAGCTTACCATCAGGCGAGTGGCGTCAATTTGTCGACCTAAATATAAAAAAAAAAAAAAAAAAAAAAAAATCAGTATAAAATTCAAAGTGAACTGTGTGTGCGTAATAACAGCATCTCAGCACCGGCTTCCACCAGATTCATGATACACAGGATTTCAAGGAGCTCGGCGGTGAGTCAATATTACTGACCTCATTTTAAATTATCAAAAATTCAATTAAATGGGCTATCGACATACAGCAGGTATATCTTACTCACCAATGAGAATAGACCTGATTACCCGTTTTTGCAAGATTTTATCACTGCTGCTTCACTTATTTTATTTTATTTTATTCAGGCACATAAAACACTATTTTTTAGTAGGTATAGATACTAGCGTGATTTTTATATTATGTTGTATTTATACTCACAAACAATGTAGCTTTATATTGGTTCAAGATATTTTGAAATCAGTTCAGCAGTTTTTAAGTACAGTCATTAATCTTAATTTCTTACTCTTGTACTATTATAATTCATTCGTCGCTGGGTTTGTTCAAAGGACAGTAGTGTTTCAAAATTTTAATCGCAATTTCGTTAAATAAAATAATCTGTGTAAGGAACTCTCATACATGTATATTTGCAAATAAGTGCTAGAATACAGTGTACCGTTTTGTGTGAGTGATTACGTTTTGTCTCTGCGTCATAGCGGTGAGAATACCTTACCCCCGCAAGGATAAAGGACAACAGTATATTTATCGACGCTTCACTTAGATTATACAGCGAAATAAATATGTCGATACCTCACAGTTCACCGAATAAAAGTGCATCTGATACCAACATTCCCCAGTTGGTTAGCAATGATCAAAAATTGAAAAGTACGGAATCATTCATTTAAACCCGTAAACGTAAGGAACATGACTTTGATGAAACTTTAATGGCGCGTTTTGAAGAAAAATTTACTCTGCAGTTGTTGGTATGGAACAAAATAATTACCGACTCCATAAAAATTGTCTCACTACGGCGGTCAACGCAGCTACCTCGAACGAAATGATGAAAATGTCCTCGATACTAACCGAAATTAACGTAAATATTACGAAACTGAACACCGATTATAACACGCTTAGTCTATCGTTAGAAAACCCTAATGGCCGGCTTGCTGACATTGAAAAGTCACAAAATTATGTGGCTGAGCAACAGGAATGCTTTAATGCCCGCATAAAACACTTAGAAGCCAGCACCACTTGTAATACTGATGACATACTGAAATTAAATACATTAGAAAACAAAATTTCGTCAATGGAGCAACAGACAGGCACGCCAGTGCAATATTGAGCTATGCAATTTACCGGAGCGGCGCGATGAGAACCTTATCGGCACTGTACAATTCCTGGGGAATGCTATCAAGCAGCCGATTAGTACAACAGAGATCGTGGCTGTTCACCGTGTATCCCACGCCGATCAAAACAATACGCGCCCGAAGAATATTATACTAAAACCTACCACTAGAACACTCCGTGAAAACATTATTTCTGCATATCGTACCACTAAAGGGCTGGACAGCGCTAAGTTAGGTATTGGAGGGTCACAAAATAACACCATTTACGTAAATGAACACTTAACTCTCAACAACAAAATGTTATTTCGCCAGTGCCGTGAGGCTGCCAATAAATATAACTATAGATACGTATGGGTTAAACATGGTGTAATACTCGTACGTAAACAAGATACCTCGCGTGCAATCGCCATCCGATCCATATCTGATGTTAATTAGATTAAGTAATAATAAAAACGATGCGTTAAAGATGTACGTAAATAAATGCTATGGAAATTACTACATTATTGTATGTGGATGCGCCTATGTTGTTTTTTCCAAGTAGTTTTTATATATATACTAGCTGACCCCGCGAACTTCGTACCGCCTAACAGTCAATGAATGTCGTGTTACTTTTTACTTTTTGCTTTTTACTTTTTACTTTTGCTTTTTTTTTTACTTTTTACTTTTTACTTTTTTTTTACTTTTTTACTTTTTACTTTTTAGGTGGGGCGTACTCATAGCGGTGCGGACATGGTTGTGCTCGACGAGAGTCGTTTTACCGGCAGGTGCACCTTGCGCGTTCGCGCCGCTTGTCGATAATGTGTTAGTGGAACTGCGTGCACGGGACTACTGTTGTATAATTAGTGCGACGTACATACCGCCTGCTACTGCTACATATAGTTATCGGGTACTGAATATTTGTCGTTCATATTGGAACAGTAAATGAAAAAAATTTTTTTTTTTTTACTTCTGTCAATCGTCATATTAACTTCGGCTCTCGTATTAAGTGTTATAATAAATATAAATAGTTATCTTCGTTAAATGTAAACGTAAATTTATCTTAAATCGCAATACGAACTGCGTGTGTGCTGCGAAATTTGTCGTTAACTGACCTAAATTATCCGTAAATTCTGTGTTATTATTGTGACATTGTGAAGACGGTTTTAACATCAAGTCGAACTGTGATTACCAATTTTGTAGTGCACGAACGAATTTGTGTGTTGTGTTGCGTGATGGATTATTGAAATATTATTATTTTGCTTATAATTAGAACTTTAAAACAATTTATAACCTATAAATCAATAATACACCGGCTTACTGGGATTCGTTCTGTGGCGCCATCTATTGGTGACTGGCCGTACCTTTCACACTTGTTGTCAGTCTTCTGAGGGACTGTGTGAACATTTGCTGCGCATGCACTGGCTGGGTGATTTTGTGGTTGCTCGATAGAGGGCGACAATTGTTGCTTTCGACTGACCTTTTATGCTTTTAATAAAATAAGTTTTGGTGAATGAGGTGCTCTGCTGTTTCTGCTTGGATTCAATTATGCGTTGTCACGGTTGCAATTTGGAACTAAATATCGATAATCTCTTAAAGTGCAACAATTGTGCTTCGTACTACTGTTTTGATTGTTTGAATGTTACTATCTCAACTGAACAACTAACTGCTGTACAATTGGCGTCGCTAAGCTGCCCTTTCTGTCAAAACATTACTAAACACAGAACGAACGAAGACACTCCCGTTCGTAAACAATCCACCACAAAGGATAGCTCTAGCTAATTAAATGCACCATTTACACAAATCACGTCGGGCGCTAATACGGCTGCGTCCATGAGTTCTGAGTGCACCCAGTTGCTTGACGGCCCTGTAACCTTGGAGGGCATTAGCAAGCTGCTTGACATAAAGCTTGCGCCTGATTCTTCGTTTATGGCTAACTTACGCTCCTCGCTTAAAAAGGATATGGAAGTGATGGTAGCTACTGAGGTTGGTCGTGATGTTGAGCGGATTAAGTCTGATTTCTCGGCCACAACTGACTTTATCTCGGCGGAACACCTCGACATAAGGTTGGAACTAGATATATAGAATAGATATGGAATAGATCTATTCAAGAGTTTTAATCGTTTTATCTTTATTAAAAGATAAAACGATTAAAACTCTTGAATCACAGCTTGTCAGGACTGAAGAATCGTTGAAAGTACTTCAAAGGCGTCTCCACACTGTCGAGAAGATCTCCCGTGACCTGAATATCGAGCTCCACGAGGTACCTGAGAACAGGAACGAGAACCTTTCTGAATTATTTAAAAAACTGTGTGATAGCTTGAAGGTCGACATCTGTGACGCGGACGTTAGAGTCTGTCGACGTGTGGCGAAAATCAACCCTGACTCCAAAAGACCGAGGAATATTCTCGTCTCCTTATCGTCTAGCGTGATCTACTTAAATCGTCGGTTACTCGGTACAACAAAGCCAACCCGAACAACAAGTTTGGAACCTGCCATATCGGCATTGGCGGCGCTGTATCTAGAATATTTGTCTCCGAACATCTCTCCCCTGAAACTAAAGAGCTTCATAACATAACCAGAAGGTTCTGTAAAGAGAACAATTATCAATTTGTCTGGGTCCGTTTTGGTCAAATATTTGTACGTAAGTCACTCGAATCGCGACCCATTACTATTAAAAGTAGTGAAACTCTTAGAAAATTAAGCACTGAGTAATTAATTTGTAATAAACCTCTGTTGTTTTCTTTTTTTTTTACATTTATTAACTTTTCATACTTATAACTTATAGGATACATTTTTGGTAATGGTCTCAATTTACTACCAAAATATCAACAGAATTCGTAGCAAATTGGATGATTTTTACTTGAACCTGTTAACTGGTAATTATGATCTGGTATGTCTGACGGAAACTAATCTCAATGAATCTGTTTTCGATGGTAAAATTGTTGACTCTCGTTATGTTGTTTTCAGAAGAGATCGTAAAGACTCTTGTTCTCAGAAAAAGGACGGAGGTGGAGTTTTAGTAGCAATACAAAAGAGATACCAAGTTGTCCGTCAGCCATCCTGGGAAAGCGACATGGAGGATGTCTGGATAAGTATTTTACTTGATGATCGCGGCTGCACTCGGTTGAATCTATGTGTTTGTTACTTACCACCCGACTTGGGTTGCCGCGGTAGATTGGATGAGTTCTACACTCACTGTCAAAGAATAATTGTGAACGAGTGTCCAAATGAATTGTTTTTATTGATAGGCAACTTTAACCACCCTGACTACTGGGCAACATATGGGGACGCCGCCGCCGCCGCCGGTTCTGTGGCTCAATTTATGGGCCCCCTTCAGTCGGGATCCCTGGGTAACTAGTTGAGTTTACTTAATGAATTTATGGCACTATGTAACTTAAATCAATATAATTATGTCACAAACGACAATAATAGGATTATTGATTTGGTGTTGTCGAATTTGGATACTGTCTCTGTCAGCGAGGTCGCGTGTCTGAGTCGTTTGGACAAACCTCATCCGGCTATTTTGGTCAGTATAAGCCCACTGAAATCTAAAGCACCGTAATTGTAGTCGCCTTAATTTCTTTAAGTGCGATCTTATCCAGATTAAAAGTGAGCTTAACTCTGTTGATTGGTGTGGTATTTTGGACTCACGCGACGTAGATCACTGTACTGACACCTTTTATGCTACTTTGTTCGAAATAATTAGAAAACATACACCTATGACGTCACCCAAGTTTAATTCATTTGCCGTCTGGTATAGTGGAGCGCTTGTTGGGTGCACTAGGGAGAAGAACAAGTATCATAAACTCTTAAAAAAATTTGGTAACCCTCGCGACTATGATACCTTTTCTATGCTGCGCAGTCGATGCAAGGTCATGGCTAAGGATTGCTAAAGTAAATACATACAGTCCACAGAGGAGGCCAATATTTTTGGAAATAAGAGAGGACAAACATCAATCCCTAATACCATGACATTCGGCGACAGTTCTTCAAGCGGACCTGGCGTGACTGAACTCTTCTCGCGTTATTTTGCCTTAGTTTTTGTTAGGGACTCTACCGTCGACTCACACAGTAATCGGGATCTCAGGTTAGAGATTGACGAACGGGTTGCATTTTCGCTCACCACAGTCTCTTTTAATGCTCACGACGTCTTACTGAAAATTAAACTACTGGATGGCAGCAAGGATCCGGGGCCTGATCAGGTACCTCCCTTTTTCGTAAAGTCTTGCGCAGCTGAACTGTCGACCCCACTAAACATCCTATTCAATAAATCACTCGAATCTGGAATATTCCCTAAACGTTGGAAGTCCGCCCACATTATACCGATTTACAAAAGTGGTGACAGATCCTGTTGCGAGAATTATAAGCCTATTAGCATATTGTCTTGTTTTGCGAAGCTTTTCGAATCTTTGGTGGACGTTCATCTTTATGGCCATATAAGGCCGGTACTTGCTGACCAACAGCATGGTTTCATAAAGAATCGGTCCACAGTTACCAATCTTTTGGAATACATACAATTTTTGTGTAGTTCCTTTGCGTGGTGGCCAGGTAGACTCTACACCGATTTCTCAAAGGCATTTGATAGAGTCTGCCACCGTATACCCTGTCATAAGCTCCTCTCTTATGGTATTCATGGATGCCTGTTCCGCTGGATCTGCTCATATATTGAGAGCAGGAGTCAGTTGGTGGCATTGGGGGGCTATACTTCAACGCCAGTAACCATCTCTTCGGGTGTTCCCCAAGGATCGCATCTAGGGCCCCTTTTCTTTATTTTATTTATCAACGACTTGATCGAGAAAGTGTCCTCCAACTGCCTTTTATATGCTGATGACCTAAAAATTTTTAAACTAATTTCTGACGAGTCAGATTGTCTAGTCTTGCAAAAGGATCTGGATACTGTCGTCGAATGGTGTAAGGATAACCAAATGCACTTAAACATTGACAAATGCTTCATAATATCCTTCACCGATAAACGTAATAAGGTGATCCATGACTATTACATTGATGGCAGGGTCCTTAACCGATCCAGCATCGCTAAGGATTTGGGTATTCTTTTTGACGACAAGCTATCTTTCAAAACACACTATGAGCATATTTTGTCCAAAGCTACTCAGATGCTTGGTTTTGTAATAAGGTCTACCAAAGGATTTAGAAACCCTTATAGTTTTTTGTACCTCTACTTTGCTTTGGTCAGAAGTGTACTTGAGTATGGTCTCCGAATTATAGGGTGCATATCGATGCAATTGAGAGGGTGCAGAAGAAGTGCCTGAGATTTTTAACTTACCGGCAACAGCCCGGACGCTCAGACCTTCATTACGAGGACAGATTGGTCAAATATAATGTTCAGTCATTAGAGACGCGTCGTATTTACTTCGACTTAGTGTACTTGCACAAGATACTCCACAGTGTGATGGACACATCCAATCTATTGTCTCAGATATCTTTTAATATTACATATAGTGCCCGTAGATCGAATCAAATTAAAGTTTTTAGTTCACGTGTATACATGGGGCACACTAAAAGTTTTGCACTTCTAGCCAATTGGAACTATTTGAATTTCGAATGTTATATTTTTTTAAACGTTGTAACCTTCTTAGTAATAAAAAAAACAATTGGCGGGAAATCATTTGTCAATTGTTTTTTATCACACATCAAAGTTCTACGTATTTATTTTAAAAGTTCTATCTCTCCGCAAGACTGTGCCGCTCGTCTTCAAAATGCTTTTGGGAGAGAAGCACCTTGTTTGAACACCGTGAGGCGATGGTTTGCTGAATTTGAGAGAGGTCGAGTTTATTTACTTGACGAATTTCGTGAAGGGCGGCCTTCAACTGCCGTCAACGAAAAGTTTCTACGTGCTGATTGAACGCTATCACTGCCTCTTCGGAGTTGGTAAAAGTGAAACCTCTCATCAAATCTTTGATTTTGGAGAAAATACAGAAATCACAGGGTGCTAGGGCGGGGCTATGCGCAGGATGGGTGACGAGTTGTACTTTTTCCGAAGCTAAAAATGACTTTGTTGTGTTGGCCGTGTGTGAAGAAGCGTTGTCATGATGTAGGAGCACGCGGTTTTTCGGTCGTCTTTCGCGAACTTTTTCTAACACCCTGAGTAAACAAACGGTAGAATACCACTCGGCATTAACACTCTTTTGATCTTCAAGTGGAATTGTACAGATGGGAACCATAGCTGAGAAAAAAAACACGATCATTTTTTTACCAACGTTATTCGCCTGCCTCACTTTTGTTGGCTTGTTCTCATTTTCAAACGCCCATTCAAAAGATTGCTGTTTTTTTCGGGTTCAAAACAATTAAATCCACGTTTCGTCTCCTGTGACAATGTCATAAACAGCATTAGAATGTCCGTGGTCGTACTTCAGTAGCATCTGTGAGCACCATTCCACGCGAGCCCGCTTCTGCTCCGCTGTCAGTTCATGAGGGATCCAATGACAACAAAGTTTTCGATCTTTCAATTCTTCGTGTAAAATTTTCAGGATTTGACTCATACCAATCCCCAATAGTCCTCAAATTGTCTCATAGGTAATCCGCGGGTTTTCTTCAATTAACCGCTTAACAGTAGCCACATTATTTTCGTTGACGGCAGTTGAAGGCCGCCCTTCACGAAATTCGTCATGTAAAGAAACTCGACCTCTCTCAAATTCAGCAAACTATCGCCTCACGGTGCTTAAACAAGGTGCTTCTCTCCCAAAAGCATTTTAAAGACGAGCGGCACAGTCTTGCAGAGAGAGAGAACTTTTAAAATCATAAAAAATCATCGCTTTAAAATCTTTTCGACTTAATTCCATTTTCGGGACATACGTCGAACTTTGATGTGTGATAAAAAACAATTGACAAATGATTTCCCGCCAATTGTTTTTTTTATTACTAAGTAGGTTGCAACGTTTAAAAAATATAACATTCGAAATTCAAATAGTTCCGATTAGCTTGAAGTGCAAAACTTTTAGTGTGCCCCATGTATATAAGAATAAAAAAACTTATTGGCTAAACTGGAAAAGGTATGGGAACAGGTCAGATTATGAATATTTCTCTATTTTCGGACAAAAATTTAAACGCGAATCGCACAAATGTTACAAAGACTACATGGCATCGGTTGAGAATAGTATACTTACACATATTAAACATTTTTGAACTTACATACATAATAGGAAAAACAAAACAGATATTCCCCAAACAATGTCATATAAGAATGTAGCTACAAATAATCCAGATGAAGTATGTCACCTATTCTCATCATTCTTCCAATCGGTTTTCGAACCCTCGGACGTGGCTGATGATTTCGATATAGATGATTTACCTGATTGCAACAATGTGTCTGATGTTTTCGTTGGTCATATCACGCTCTCCAGGGATGCAGTTCTTCTAGAACGAAAAGGCCTCGACACCTCAAAAGGACCTGGAGTGGACAATATCCCACCTATATTTCTTAAGTCCGCTGCCCAAACAATTTGTACACCGGTTCACCACATTTTTAATACATGTCTCAAGGAGGGTACCCTTCCAGCCATATTCAAGTCAGCCCGTATTGTTCCAGTGTTTAAGGGTGGGGACAAATCTAATGTAGAAAACTACCGACCTATATCGATCCTATCTACTCTTTCGAAGACTTTCGAGCGGTTGGTCCATAAATATATTTATCCAGCAATTCATAATAACATTACAGAACAACAACATGGTTTTGTGCAAAAACGTTCCACCAATACCAATCTCTTATTATACGCATCTTATCTGTTTGAATCTATTGACGATAACAAACAAACAGACAGCATCTAAACAGACTTTCGGAAGGCCTTTGACAGGGTAGATCACAAAATACTGTTGCAGAAATTGGCCTATAATGGCATTCGCGGAGACTTATGGCGCTGGTTTAGGTCTTACATAACAAACCGTACACAAAAAGTGGTCTTAAATGGTCATGATTCCGACTTTATTTCTATTAGTTCTGGAGTTCCCCAAGGTTCTATATTAGGTACGCTTTTGTTTAATATATTTATTAACGACATTGGTAGTTGCTTCAAATTTAGTAATTTTTTTACTTTATGCAGATGACCTTAAAATCTATCATAGAATTGAACAAAAAGGCGATCACGACAAATTACAACTAGATCTTGACCGGTTCTCAGACTACTGCGTTAGGAATAAACTCGAACTTAGTATTGATAAATGCAAGTCTATTACATTCACAAAAAAGAAAAACGTATCTCATTTCACTTACAGTCTGTCCATAATAACACTAGACAAAGTAGATTTAATCAAAGATTTGGGTGTCATTTTTGACAGTAAATTACATTTAGATACACATAACAACACAATTATTAATAAGGCTTTTAAGATGTACGGGTTTATTGTCCGCTCCAGTAATAACTTCACCCAACCGTCTACTTACCTATACTTGTATAATTCATTGGTCCGTTCACAATAGAATATGCAGTACCCATTTGGAATCCTCCATATAATAAATACAACAAAGCCCTAGAAGCTGTTCAAAAGAAATTCTTACGCTGTATGCAGTATAAGTATTGTCACAATAGGCTTTCATACGAAGACTTACTATCAGAATATAGATACATGACATTGGAACATAGACTGTATTTGCCAGCTAGGTTGCTGTATGACCTTTGTAACAATTACTATGATTGTATTCCACTCACTAGGAAGCTATGTTACAGAGTACCCACTAGAACCCATAGTCGTAAATTACAAAAAGTATTTGCAACTGCTAGATGTCGAACTGATGCTGGTAAACGCTCGCCAATGTATCGCCTGGTAGAATCATATAATACACATTTTAACGACATTGATATTATGGCGATGCGTCCTAGCACCTTTAAAAATTTACTGTTGGGGAAATTAGCGATCCTGTAACTTGTTTTATGCATGCATGATTGAACCTATAACTGTATAAACCTACCTATAACTGTATATTACCTATTAGATTAAGAATTGCCGAACACTGCTTGTCTTTAAATTCAAACAAATATTATTATATAGATAATACGTGGTAAATGTCGCTGGTGTCACAATTGGTATAGTACATTTGTTAATATTATTCTAGTATTAACTATTGTGTCATTGTTTATTTACCTAAACAAATATAAAAAAATCCACTCTGTATACATGGGGCACACTAAAAGTTTCGCACTTCTAGCTAATCGGAACTATTTGAATTTCGAATGTTATATTTTTTTAAACGTTGCAACCTTCTTTGTACAAAAAAATACAATTGGCGGGAAATCATTTGTCAATTGTTTTTTATTACACATCAAAGTTCTATGTATGCAACGAAAATGGAGTTAAGTCGAAAAGATTTTAGAGCGATGATTTTTTATGATTTTAAAAGTTCTCTTTCTCCGCAAGACTGTGCCGGTCGTCTTCAAAATGCTTTTGAGAGAGAAGCACCTTGTTTGAGCACTGTGAGGCGATGGTTTGCTGAATTTGAGAGAGGTCGAGTTTCTTTACATGACGAATTTCGTGAAGGGCGGCCTTCAACTGCCGTCAACGAAAATAATGTGCTGTAAAGCGGTTAATTGAAGAAAACCCGCGGATTACCTATGAGACAATTCGAGGACTATTGGGGATTGGTATGAGTCAAATCCAGAAAATTTTACACGAAGAATTGAAAGTTCGGAAACTTTGTTGTCGTTGGATCCCTCATGAACTGACAGCGGAGCAGAAGCGGGCTCGCGTGGAATGGTGCTCTTAAATGCTACTGAATTACGACCACGGACATTCTAATGCTATTTATGACATTGTCACAGGAGAAAAAAAAAACAGCAATCTTGTGAATGGGTGTTTGAAAATGAGAACAAGCTAACAAAAGTGAGGCAGGCGAGGAAGGTTGGTAAAAAATGATTGCGTTTTTTTTCTCAGCTACGGGTCCCATCTGTACAATTCCACTTGAAGATCAAAAGAGTGTTAATGCCGAGTGCTATTCTACCATTTGTTTACCCAGGTGTTAGAAAAAGTTCGCGAAAGACGACCCAAAAGCCGCGTTCTCCTACATCATGACAACGCATCTTCACACACGGCCAACAAAACAAAGTAATTTTTAGCTTCCGAAAAAGTACAACAAAGTACAACTCGTCACCCATCCTGCGCATAGCCCCGACCTAGCAACCTGTGATTCCTGTATTTTCCCCAAAATAAAAGATTTGATGAGAGGTTTCACTTTTACCAACTCCGAAGAGGCAGTTATAGCGTTCAATCAGCACGTAGCAAACATGCCTTCAGATCTGTGGTCCTCCTGGTTTAAAAAATGGTTCGATATCATGAAAAAAATATTAAAATTTAAAGTAAGTAAGTAAGTCAAGAATCAAGAATCAAAGAATCAATTTCATTTATTCAGTTGAGGCACATAAAGAGCACATATGAATGTCATAATTTTACAATTTTATGTCAAGCACTATTATAAAAATACTAAATTAATTAGGTACATAAATAACCATTTGAAAATGATTCTTTCGCTGGTTCGGTAAGTAGGTTCTCCTGAGAAGATACCAGCAAGAAACTCAGGTAGATTATCCATTTTCTTTTTTAATAATGTTTTGTTTACATTGTGTTAAAATTTGTATTGTACGAGTGGCTAACAACAGCAGATTAGGGTGACCATGCATTTTTATCATTAAAATATTCGTCTACATTATAATAGCCTTTCTTCATCAAGCGTTTTTTCACTACTATTTTAAACTTATTAAGAGGCATGTCAACCAAATCTTGCGGAATTTTATTAAATATTTTTATACATTTGCCTACTAACGAATTACCAACTTTATGAAGTCTAATTTTTGTCATTGCCAGTTTATTTTTATTTGTTGTATTATAATTATGGTTGTCGGATCTTTTTTTGAAGAGTTCTATGTTCTTCCGTACATATACGATGTTGTCGTAAACATATTGAGAAGCAACGGTTAAAATATAAGTTCTTTCAGCGAGTCACGGGGTCCGAGTCTAGATTGCTCGTATAGCTCGTTTCTGTAATATGAATATTGTCTCAATATCGGCAGCTGAGCCCCATAGCAGCAGACCATATGACATAACGCTATGAAAGTAGCTAATTTAAACTAATCGTGCCGTTTTTTCATTAGTCCTTATGTATATAGGTATGTGACCTTATCTTTCTAACTGCATAGTAAGTAAGTAATCATTTATTCGCATTATTAAAGGAGAGTATTTTGAAAAGTAATAAACATAATCAGTCTTACTACAAAAAATAATTTAAACACTGGTCCAACAAGTTTTTAGTTAAACATTGTCGAAACAGTTAAACACTTGTTGGAACGGTCTTTAATTTTCGCTACCACAAAACCGTGTTTATCGGCAATCTAGCTAGACAACGTCTATGTTTTCACTGTTGACAACACTGCTCACCATTCATACAACTTCTAAGTATTCGTTCGTTTGTGTTTCGTGTTATGCAATAATGTTTATAGTATTTCAATATATTTTATAAAGAGATATTAATTTTCTTGTATGCATCTCAAAAAAAGGAAAATAAATGGATTTTGACTAACATGAAATGCTAAAAAGGTTACATATATTAAAGTTTTCTAACAAAAACGAGATATCATAGGTACATAATATTTTAGTAGAAGAAGAAACGGAACGTGATGTGTCAACTCGGTCGGTTTTGTTTTTTATCAATATTGTCAATGACTGATGCTTGTTTTATTGTGTTACCGACGGATGATTCGAATAATTTAAAGATGTAGAATAAAGAAAATAAAAATCGACTACTTGGAGATAATTGGTCGCAAGAAGAAAATGTAACTTAATCATTTTATGCATGATGCCTGTGTAAAAACAGAACCAGCAAAGCTTTTATGATTGAGGCAAATTTGGCAATGAAGAAACGGACTCTTTCATTATTAGAAGACGAATATAATGTTAAAAATTAATTATGAAAAGCAAGAAGCAGCCCACCAGCAACTACACTTTCATAAAAGTGGGCGTGGATTATCAGTACTTCTAAGCTTTCATATATCATATATTCTGTGAAAGTTCAGAATTTTTTGTGGAAATAATAATAATCAAGAATTTGGAGTGGGTCAAGATACAAAATAAGTATGTTTAAGTATATGATGTTATTGCCTGTAACGTATATGTAACTGCAGGGCTATTTAGTAACTATGGTCTTTTGTTACTTCTATTGCAGACTAAAGGAACTGACGGGAAAACCCAGAGATATGACACAGTTAAAGGGTTCCTGGAGGCGAGGCAAGGTTGTAGCTAAGAAATCTGTATCACAACATAGGAAAGCTTTGCAGGCCACTGGTGGTGGCCAACGCCCATCATCTCCTCTGCCAGATGACCTAAAAAATAATGTCATTGTGCCCCACCGATTTTGTTGTCGAAGATAACTTGTTTGACAGTGATGCTGTTCTCATAGTAAGTATCTAGTGTAGTCATCATCATCATCAGCCTGGCCGCCACTTGGTTGCCAATCTGGTCCATCTACCATCTTCTCTCCTTGCCAAGTGTCCTGCCCACTTCCACTTAAGCAGAACCATCTGTTTACCTACATCAGCCACCTTGGTTTGGCGTGTAATTTCGGCATCACGGATGCGGTCGGACAGCCTGGTGCCTAGCATGGCAAGCTCCATGGCTCTTGGTGCTAGTTGTTGTAGTTTTTTTTATTTTCATTGGGATTGGTGATAGGTACTTACAGTGATATATTTACTTTGTAGGGTCAGGATGATGCGGATAATATGGATATCTCACAAAATACAATATATGACACAGCCTCTCTTTGTTTCAACTCGTTTTCTACAACAGTGGGCATCGGTGATAAGGAAAGAAATATTACGACCCAACTCAACGGCTGAACCGATTTGGATGAAATTTGGTAGGTAGATAGATTAGAACCTGGATTAACATACAGGCTACTTTTTATTCCGAAAAGCAGGCAAAGAGCTAAAATGAGTAGGATTTCGACAAAACTGTTTAACACAAAAGTTGTAGGTAATTTTATTAGCTTTCATTGCACAGAAGATACTATTTCTCTACGACTCACCGTTTTGAAGATATTAGCAAAAAACCAAAGAATGGGAACTTTAAACCCCTCCCCACCCTCCGGCTCCCCCCCCCCCTAGACGCTGGGACTTTTAGTGGTTTCCACGAATAATGTCCAAAAAGAAAAATGTACACGGCCAATGTCCAATAATAAAAATGTCCTATAATAAAAATATCCAATAATAAAAATGTCCTACAATAAAAATGTCCAATAATAAAAATGTCCTTTAATACAAATGTCCAATTAAATAAAAGTCAAATAATAATTATGTCCAATTAAAAATATCAAATACCTAAACGGAGAAACCGTGTAGTTTCCTTTAAAGCCATGCGTTTGCTTCTTCGAATCTTAAATATTATATTTGGATAGAAATTTTAACCACAAAAACATATTGCATACGCCTTGTTAGGGAGGCCGTGGGTTCAAGTCCCGCCTATGAAATTTCAGATTTTGTGATTTATAATTTATTTTTACCGCCGCAATTGCCGTAAAAGTTCGCACTCACTGGGGGTGAATGCCACGAGGCCGCGGACGCAACGCGGCTTCTCGCCACACTTTGTGGCAGCCAGAACTATACCAACTATATGTAGGTTAAAAATAATAAGACCAGTTTTTAATAATTAGGGATTGTATTACCTAATTAAATAATGAAAAAATAAATGTACTTTATATTTTATCATTATGCTATAAATAGCAAATAGAATGTAATCACAACGTTTATAAATAGGCATCTGAACACAAGTGGCCAGTATCTAAAAAGATAAATACACACCTATGATACTTGCTATATTGGACATTAACTTAGTTTGTCATTTTTCTGGTTGGACATTTTTATATCTGGCCGAATTTCTAGTTAGACTTTTCTATATTTGGTAGTTTTTACAGTTTGACGTATTTATATTTGGACATATTTCAGATTAGGCGTTTCTCTAGTTGGGTATTATTATGTGATTGTACATTTTTCTTTTTGGACATTATTCGTGCAAACCCTTTTTATGTTATGTTAGTTATGTTATAGTATGTTACTCCCTAAGCACCCTGAACAACTTTCTGAAGGAATCGCTTAGGTGCCAGCTAACGCACGCTACACCTCCCTTTCAGTCATTCGTTGAGTGGACTAAAAGTTGGTATAATTATCTGTTAAGGCTAGGTACACAATTGCCAGCTGTTCTAAATTAATTGAAATCATTGTCTTCTCCTTTCAGTACCAGCAAAGCTGCAATTGTTGAAGCTAATATAGGTTTTTAGAACCAAGCTTCACGATGGATGGAAGATTATTATTAGATACAAATTAAAAATCCAGTATCTCAATGAAGAGCTGGCTCACCAGAAAATGAAGCGGTTGCCATTGTTGAAATTTTCTAACTCCCTTTTGAATTAGTTCATCAGTACATTAAAATAAGTAATAACATCTGTACATACGTCATTTTCATCTATAAAATATTTTAATATTTTTATCTAAAATAATCTTGCCTCAATTTATAAAATTCATACAGATTTCAAAATATTATTACCAAAAAGTTCATTATATATTATATTTCAAAATTTATTACAAGAATCACAACAACAACAAAATCTACAAATATGAAACGAAGCTTTGACAAACGTCAACCATCAAAATATCAAAAATTGTTTCGAAAAAATTAACAGGATGAATTATGAATAATGTATAAAGATGATAACAAGAGCCAGGAGTAAGAATGCACACCCAACACCCCCGGACTCATCACTTAGCTCCGCCTCGCAAGCGCCGGACCGCACACCTGCGACACAAGTGCTTGCTGAGGCGTCGAGCTCATCGTCAAGTGACGAGTATTTTTCCCCGCCGACGTCGCCAACACCTGTACGCCGGCGAGGGAGAGGCCGGCCGCCGAGCAGTTTGGGACCCCGAAGCCTACCAGCTTCGAGTAGGGTCCCCACTACCGGTGGTATTGTGCACCGCATGCGATGGACTTCATCCATCAATGAAAATGTCATGCGGGCATATTATGAGGCTACAGATGGGGAAACCAACCTGACTGCATACCGTTCAAGGATGCTCCCTTTGTTTCAGGCTCTTGAACCAACAATAACCGTTGCCGTACAACGACTATCGGATCAAGTGCGGGCTATCCAACGATGCAAGTTGCTGGATCAACCTGTGCTTGATCGACTTCGCCTGGAAGTGTTATCTACTCGACCAGCTCCAGCGTTAACGAGTGCACCATCATCTGCTACACACACGGTTGCAACTAGTGCCACTTTAGTTGAGACCGTGCTCGACGCGGGAGATGATACGAGTAATATATCTATCCAGGTAAGCGAGCAATTAAGGAGTACTTTGGAGGATGTGATCTCTCAGTATAGGTTTGCACCTAATTCTAGGCCACGGCTACCACGCTTGCCCATGCATAGACGAAATCTGGCGTTGATGGGAGCCCTGAATGCGTTGCTAGATCCGTACTTACGGACTAGCAATGATTTGCTAGATACCCACTCGATTCTTTACTGTGGAGCTATTACCGCTTGTCGTGTTGCACGCGTTAAATTCCCTGAATTTAACCGTACACCACGATCGGGTGGTGTGCCCGTATGGCAGGCAAGAATCGAGCGACGTATCGGCACATTTAGGACTCTCATTGCGAAGCTTATCTGTTTTAGCCGGGGAAATAATCGTCCACGGGTCATGCGTTTCGTGACTCAGGCATTCGCTGGGACCGGTATTAGCTCCCAGCAATACTTAGCTAATGTCACGGAACGTATTGACTTTCTAAAGCAGAAAGTATATGCATGGGCGAGTCGTATTCGTCGCTATAGAGAGCGTGTAGACAGATACTGGCAGAATCGTATCTTCCAAAGTGACCAAAGGAAGGTGTACCGAGAGTGGGAGGGAACTGGACAACGTTTGAGCGACGGACAACTGCCCGATGCTCGCGCCATGAATCAATTTTGGCGTGACATATGGTCGATGCCCGTCGAACATTCGGAGGGTGATTGGGTCCGTGTTGTCGAGCGTGAATGCGATAACATCGAGCCCATGGAGTCTATTACAATAAACTCCGAAGACGTTAGTTGCGCAATACGTACGGCACAGAACTGGAAAAGTCCTGGGCCGGACGGATTGCACAACTTTTGGATCAAGTGGGTTCGAAGCTCGCATGAACGCTTGGCAACACAGTATCAAGAAGCCCTCGAGTCTGGTTCCTTACCCGCTTTTATGACCACTGGCATCACCTTCCTGCTCCATAAATCAGGTAGTACCACGGAACCTAAAAACTATAGACCTATCACTTGCTTACCTACTATCTACAAGCTCCTTACATCTATTCTGAGAACTAAAATAAATTCACATATAATGTCAAATAACATCTTAGATAGTGCTCAGAATGGATGTAGGGCTGGGTCACGTGGTACTAAGGAGCTACTCCTTATTGACATGACCATTAGCCAACAAGTTAGGCGGAGTAGGGGCGCCCTCTCTACTGCCTGGATTGACTACAAGAAGGCCTATGATTCGGTGCCTCATTCATGGCTGGGGAGGATTTTAGAGTTGTATAAAATTAATCCGACTCTTAAATCCTTCTTAGTCTCATGTATGGGGCAGTGGACCACAGTACTTCGTCAACCAGGTAGTGGTGAGTGCGCTTCTGGTCCGCATGACTTGATAAGGATTGAGCGTGGTATATTCCAGGGCGACAGTTTGAGTCCATTGTGGTTCTGTTTAGCACTGAATCCACTTAGCACATTGCTGAAGGATTCAGGGCTAGGCTATCGGTTTCGTAGAGGGGGTGAGGTTATTTCTCACCTGATGTATATGGATGACCTCAAACTGTTCACACTGAAGCACCAAGATTTAGTGACATTACTAAAAACTACGGAAGTTTTTAGTAATGCCATTAAGATGGAGTTCGGTGTTGATAAGTGTGCGATTATGCATGTACAGCGGGGGAAGGTTGTAAATTCACCGAATTTACAACTTTCTGAGATAATAACTCTCAGATCTCTCTCCGAGACCGAAACATACAGATACCTAGGTATGTCAGAGTCATTGGGTATAGCGGTAGAGGACATTAAGAAATCGGTGAAAGAACGTTTTTTTGGCCGCCTGACAAAAGTTCTTAACAGTTTTTTGTCCGGCGGTAACAAAATACGGGCTTTCAACGGTTGGGTAATGCCTTTATTGCTGTACTCCTTTGGCATACTTAGGTGGACTCAAACGGAACTAGACGCCCTGGATAGGCGAGTCCGTCAACAACTGACATTGCATCGAATGTTACACCCACGATCTTCTGTCATGAGACTGTACATTCCACGGAAGTTGGGGGGTCGAGGATTTTTAAATGCCAAGAACCTCCATAACCGTGAAGTGTGCAGTCTGAGGAATTACTTCCTACAGAATGGGTGTGGCATTCATTGCGATGTTGTGATGGTTGACAAGGGCCTGACACCTCTTTCCTTGGCTAACGAGAACTGGCGTAAACCAAAGGTGTTAAGTACTGAAGACCGTAAGGACGTATGGAAGAGCAAGGAGCTACACGGGCGGTTCTACCGAGTCTTAAGAGGACCCGATGTAGACCTGCCCGCATCGGTGAACTGGCTACGTTTCGGTGACCTCTTTGGGGAAACTGAAGGTTTTGCCTGTGCAATTGCAGATGAAGTTATTAAGACGAACAACTATCGGAAATACATCATGAAGGACGGTACGGTCGACATTTGTCGAGCATGCCACCGTCCTGGTGAATCACTTCGCCACATCATTTCCGGTTGTTCGTATCTTGCTAACAGCGAGTACTTGCATAGGCACAATCAAGTAGCCAGGATCATCCATCAGCAACTTGCTCTTCAATACGGCCTTATTGAGTTCGAGGTACCATATTATAAGTACACACCAATGCCAGTTCTCGAGAATGGTCGTGCGTTGCTCTACTGGGACCGATCAATCATCACGGACAGGACTATTGTTGCCAATAGGCCTGATATCGTGTTGGTTGATCGGACCCAGCGTCGGGCAGTGCTCGTCGATATCGCCGTCCCGCATGACGAGAATCTCGTGAAGGCAGAGAAGGACAAACTTAGCAAGTACCTTGATCTGTCCTTCGAGATAACCGCCATGTGGGACGTAGACTCGACGATCATTGTGCCGATGGTCATTTCGGCTAACGGATTAATAGCGAAGAGTCTCGACCAACATCTCAAGAGACTCTCGTTAGATTGTTGGATCAAGAGTCAGATTCAGAAGGTTGTTATCCTCGACACGTGCCGTATTGTTAGGAGGTTTCTTAGTCTGTAGCCTCCACCGCCGGTAGTTTGGGTCCTACTCCGCTACTGGTGGGTCACTATTTTTTATATTTTTAAATGTATTTGTGTTTTTTATAAATCTATTTAAAAATGTATAAAATAAGTATGTTAATGAATAAACGAAATAATAATAATATCCATTCTGAGAAGTAAATTAAATTCACACATAATGTCTAACAATATTTTAGATAACGCTCAGAATGGATGTAGGGCTGGGTCACGTGGTACTAAGGAGCTACTCCTTATTGACATGGCCATTAGCCAACAGGTCAAGCGGAGTAGGGGCGCCCTCTCTACTGCCTGGATTGACTACAAGAAGGCCTATGATTCGGTGCCTCATTCATGGCTGAGGAGGATTTTAGAGTTGTATAAAATTAATCCGACTCTTAAATCCTTCTTAGTCTCGTGTATGGGGCAGTGGACCACAGTCCTTCGTCAACCAGGTAGTGGTGGGTACGCCTCTGATTCGCATGACTTGATAAGGATTGAGCGTGGTATATTCCAGGGCGACAGTTTGAGTCCATTGTGGTTTTGTTTAGCACTGAATCCACTTAGCACATTGCTGAAGGATTCAGGGCTAGGCTATCGGTTTCGTAGAGGGGGTGAGGTTATTTCTCACCTGATGTATATGGATGACCTCAAACTATTCACACCGAAGCACCAAGATTTAGTGACATTATTAAAAACTACGGAAGTTTTTAGTAATGCCATTAAGATGGAGTTCGGTGTTGATAAGTGTGCGGTTATGCATGTACAGCGGGGGAAGGTTGTAAATTCACCGAATCTACAACTTTCTGAGATAATAACTCTCAGATCTCTCACCGAGACCGAAACATACAAATACCTAGGTATGTCAGAGTCATTGGGTATAGCGGTAGAGGATATTAAGAAATCGGTGAAAGAACGTTTTTTTGGCCGCCTGACAAAAGTTCTTAACAGTTCTTTGTCCGGTGGTAACAAAATGCGGGCTTTCAACGGTTGGGTGATACCTTTATTGTTGTACTCCTTTGGCATACTTAGGTGGACTCAAACGGAACTAGACGCCCTGGATAGGCGAGTCCGTCAACAACTGACATTGCATCGAATGTTACACCCACGATCGTCTGTCATGAGACTGTACATTCCACGGAAGTGGGGGGGTCGAGGCTTTTTGAATGCCAAGAACCTCCACAACCGTGAAGTGTGCAGTCTCAGGGATTACTTCCTACAGAATGGATGTGACATTCATTGCGATGTTGTGAAAGTTGACAAGGGCCTTACACCTCTTTCCTTAGCTAACGAGAACTGGCGTAAACCAAAGGTGTTAAGTACTGAAGACCGTAAGGACGTATGGAAGAGCAAGGAGCTACACGGGCGGTTCTACCGAGTCTTAACAGGACTCGATGTAGACCTGCTCGCATCGGTGAACTGGCTGCGTTTTGGGGACCTCTTTGGGGAAACTGAAGGTTTTGCCTGTGCAATTGCAGATGAGGTTATCAAGACGAACAACTATCGGAAATACATCATGAAGGACGGTACGGTCGACATTTGTCGAGCATGCCACCGTCCTGGTGAATCACTTCGCCATATTATTTCCGGTTGTTCGTATCTTGCTAACACCGAGTACTTGCATAGGCACAATCAAGTAGCCAGGATCATCCACCAGCAACTTGCTCTTCAATATGACCTTATTGAGTCTGAAGTACCGTACTATAAGTACACACCAGTGCCAGTTCTTGAGAATGGTCGTGCATTGCTCTACTGGGACCGATCAATCATCACGGACAGGACTATTGTTGCCAATAGGCCCGATATCGTGTTGGTTGATCGGACCCAGCGTCGGGCAGTGCTCGTCGATGTCGCCGTCCCGCATGACGAGAATCTTGTTAAGGCAGAGAAGGACAAACTTAGTAAGTACCTTGATCTGTCCTTCGAGATAACCGCCATGTGGGACGTAGACTCGACGATCATTGTCCCGGTGGTCGTTTCGGCAAACGGACTAATAGCTAAGAGTTTCGATCAACACCTCAAGAGACTCTCGTTAGATTGTTGGATCAAGAGTCAGATTCAGAAGGCTGTTATCCTCGACACGTGCCGTATTGTTAGGAGGTTTCTCAGTCTGTAGCCTCCACCGCCGGTAGTTTGGGTCCTACTTCGCTACTGGTGGGACACTATTTTTTATATTTTTAAATGTATTTGTGTTTTTTATAAATCTATTTAAAAATGTATAAAATAAGAATGTTATTGAATAAACGAAATAATAATAATAATCTTTATTTGTATCAAAAAAGCCAAAGTCAAAGGTTGTCAAGTAATTTGAGTTAGTGTGCCCTTTTTATACTTAATGAAACTTTGTTAGAAGTGCACTTGATTTTTATTTCTTACTTTTGATTATATTGTAAGCGTTGATTATTAAAAGTGTTGATTTATAAATTGCTGTCTTATTACAGCTCCCCTTACTGTAGGTGCTCTAGCCTGTATCCTAGGCCGTTGCCGAACATAGCGAACAATGTCAATATGCTCGTTCATGTCAATTGCAATGTTATGTATCACTGCTAGAGCTACAATGGTTGTTTTGGCAGTGCTTAGTGCACAAAACATACCTCTCAAAAGACATCGACTGCTTCGGATAGATACGTTTGTACCGAAATCTGGATGTTTCCTATGTATAATATGTATGTATTTACAAAGAAAATGTATATAAGTATTTATATCAGTTTATCTAGTACTCATATCACAAACTCTGCTTATTTTGAGACTAGATGGCGTTGTGTGAATTGTCCTAACATATTTATTTATTATATACTAGCTGTTGCCCGCAGCTCCGCCTGTGTGTTACTTTAGATCTACATAACTTTTTTATTTATGAAGCGATTGTAAACCAAACCGCAAATTCAAATCAAAAATTCAAATCGGTTTAGCCGTTTCTGAGATTAGCGTGTTCAAATATTCAGACAAACAGACAAAAGTTCTAAAAACCATTGTTTTGGGTTTATTGCGTTCATAAAGCCCCCCTACAACGGTGTCTCTATTATATTCTCTGTTATACCATAAAAATTCATCTTAAGATACGAAAATATAAATATTATTTATTATCTTCATGTGATAGTCCATTGAATTGTATGACAAGCGATATTGTATCTTAAGTTAAAATATTATAGTATCTTAGCCGTGTGCAGCGCCCCTTAGTGAACTCCACTGCGGGTGACGTAACCTGTTCTGAAGAGCTCTTCAATCTGATCCCACCCTCTTCCTTCCGATCCCGAACAACGCGTGCCGGGCAGAGATGCCACTCCCACACAGTGGATTGCATGTTCGCGAGAACCTAACGTTTTATACGTTTGTTTCTCTGCCGAACGATAGTGGCCTGGAACGCCCTGCCTGTGCACGTTTTTCCTCCCACATATAATCCTGTGTTCTTTAAGCGGAGCGTGAAGAGGCACGTCAATAGGTTGTCAAGTTGAGGGCCACTCTCTATAGTATTGTGTGATGTGAGAGTGCCCACAATCGCTAGACGTTGTCACGACTTACCACCAGGCGGGCGGCGTCAATTTGGCGAACCCAATATAAAAAAAAACCTACGACAAACTTATTATTTGCGGTTGGTACAGTAATTGGGTCTAGGGATCGAACCGCAAAATTAAGTTTGTTTTTTATTGTTTATACTTTTCCGGGATAAAAAGTACCCAGTGTGGTGCCCAGGATACTAAAGAATAATTATACCAAGTTTCATCGTAATCGAACCGGTAGTTTTTGTGTGATGCCTGAACAGACAGACAGACAAAAAAATATTTAATTACATTTTTGGGTTCTGTGTTGGTCTAGTAACACCCCCTGCCATTTATTTTTTGATATTTTCAATGTACAGAATTTTCACTTCTACAGATTTATTATAAGTATAGATTATTGGGCTCCCGTATGGGCGGATAGGTTGGCGGTCAAGGGGAACGTGACTCTGTTAAACAGACCACTTAGAACCTTGGCCGTCAGAACCGTAAGGGGGTACCGCACGATCTCCGGAGAGGCTGCATGTCTCCTAGCCGGGACCCCTCCATGGGACCTGGAAGCGAGAGCCCTTGCGTCATTGTTCCAATGGCGCAAGGAGGCGCTGGAGCGGGACCACAGGCCTGCGTCTCGAGAAATCGAGGACCAGCGGTCCCAACTCCGCCAGGATCTCATGGAGTCATGGAGGGTGCGACTTGAGCAACCCAAGTGGGGTACCACCATCATCGCGGCGGTGAGACCGATCATGGACGATTGGCTGCAGAGGCAGCATGGTGACCTCACGTACCGTGCGACGCAGATGGTTGCCGGGCATGGATGCTTCGGTAGCTATCTGTTTCGCATGCATCGTGAGGTCACACCCCGGTGTCAACACTGCGAGGTTTCCGACGACGACACCGCACTCCACACGTTGGTGGAGTGCTCAGCGTGGGCGAGTCAGCGCCGGGACCTCGTAGTGGGTCTGGGCGTGGATACCCTCTCGCTGGGGACCATGCTCCAAGCCATGGTATCCAGCGGGAGTAGGTGGAACGCGGCCGTGTCCTTCTGCGAGCAAGTCATGCTCGCGAAGGAGGCGGCCGGGAGGGAGAGGGAGCGTACCCTCCCCGCCGAGTTCCGTAGTCGGCGGCCAGGCCGCCCCAGACTACGCGACTACGCCCAAGACTATCGTGCTGCGGGGCCTTTGCCCCATAGCACGCAACCAGATTCACTCACTGACGCGGGATAAAACCCGACCCCAATGACGCGGGATTCTCGTCCCGACCAAACACCCGCAGAGACCACAGGGGTGGTCAAAGTCCGCCGGGCGCCACTGGACATACCCTCTGCTAGTAACCAGGGACGCCCAGCAACGGACGTTAGAGCGGCCGCAGCCTTGGGCCGCGGAATTAAAAAAAAAAAAAAAAAAAAAAAAAAGTATAGATTATTATATTATATCTGAACCGTTGCTTCCACAGGCCAAAGCACCTTCCTACAGTATTTCTGGTTCGTATGTGGGCTCTATTGTAGGCTTCTTCATTTTATGTGCCAGGATTACGTAGGGGTGTAAATAGATATGATGTGCAGGTATATCCACTGTCTCCTAGAAGTCTGCCACAAAATTCCCCACGTTCGAGCCTCTCCTTCAACCTACTCTCGTTGAAAATGCGTGAGTCGTGAACACTTCCTCTCCACTGTGCAACAATGTCTCTGATTTTCAGCTCAAGATCACAGACAACTTGCACATTCATGGATTAATACCCCTTTCTGTTTACATATGCTTCACTCATATTTCCGCCAACTCTTCTCACTCTTATGTGAGTGCCATCTATTGCTCCAATCAAAGTAGGGAAATTGGCAATAGCCCTGAAATAAGAAAATTTATGTGCACATCATGTCATAATAGGTACCTGTATCTATCTCTGAGGATATTTAATTTTAATTTCACATGATATAACCTAATAGGTACCTGAATCCTGTCATCCTCCTGTTGTTCTTCCAGTGACGTTGGCATGTTTATAAATAAAGAGGCTTTCTTAGCCAGAGCTTCTGCGACTTTTTGTGCGATTTTGCTCACGGTTTGTTGGGCAATCCCATGCATATCTCCACTGTCATCTTCGATCTATAATAAAAATCAAGCACTTGAGGCACAGGCACAGGCAATTGAGTAGGTACCTATCCGCGACTAGGCTTTCATTAGGAGTCAGGGTGTTTTCAATAAATGTCAACATGTTACATGAAAGTATTTTAATCAAACATACCTGATGGATGACGACCCCAATATCGCAATGCACAGGCCACCTGAATGGCTGGTTCAACACCACCACCATGAGCATCACTGTGTATCTCGTCATTTATGAGGTATAATATTTTATAAGTAGGCAAAAACCTTGCTGAACCGAACAAACACCAAATAAAACAACACAGCTGATAGGTGATCAATATGATTCCGCCATATTGCCATTGACAGGCGTAAAACATTACATAGCATCACGCCTTTTTCCCCGAAGGGGTAGGCAGAGGTGTGCAAACACACCCACATCTCGCCAGCTATGTTAGGTCCCATGTAATAGGGGGCGAGCCAATTGCCATTTACCGGGCACAAGTTCCTGACTCTGGGATAATTATCTGGGTAAAATTCTAAAGAGAATTATACATTATCCACCAGACCCGGGAATCGAACCCGAGACCTCGAGCGTGGCAGTCCGTACATAGTACCATTGTGCCACCGAGGTAGACTAGACGTAAAACACTCGCTAAACAAGCATTCTGGGTTGTCTAAAGTTAGAACTGTTTTAAACCATGTCTATCCCTAACACATCGCTAAACACACTTTTGTGGTAACGATTTTTATAATCATGTGTTCAACAGTGTTTTAAGTTTTTTGTGGTAAGGCCGATACCTCACCGAGACGCCATGGCGACGTGGCCAGCGACGTCGCCAACTAGTTCTCATTGAGATATATGACGGTGACGGCTAACTCACTTGGCGACCGACTGGCAACGTCGCCATGGCGTCTCGGTGAGGTATCGGCCTAATGCACGGATATCAGCATTTTATACTAAACATTTACATTTTAAACTACCTAAGCTATTAATTTGTGTTAAGTACTTACGTAATTAACATTAATAATTCTTTAAATTCCCACAGCCGCACTACCTATGTTACGACGTCGCTGGCCACGTCGCCATGGCGTCTCGGTGAGGTATCGGCCTAAGGCTGAATATGTTGGTTTTAACATGTTGTTTTTTTAAGTTACGCAAAGCTTACAGTGTGACCTACGTATTAGTAGAATGATTCTTCTTTGTTTGAAGATTATTTATGTTGCTAAATATAAACACATCGGTATTTTCTTATCTGATTGTATATTAATGATCATTGTTACGTGTTATCGCACTGAGAGGAACATTCCATACAAAATGCAATCATTAGGTGTGTGTGACGTATTAACCTTTTTTTTTTTTTTTTTAGTTCCGCGACCAAGGCTGCGGCCGCTCTAACGTCCATTGCCGGGCGTCTCTGTGACGTATTAACCTAACCTAACCTATACCGAGAGCCCGCGACTGTCAGACTCACGTCACGTTATGGCTGAAAATTTCTGTGCCCAACACAGGTAAGAATGGTCAGTGAGTATGAAGTGTCGGTTGTGGGTTCCTCACCTTTCTTATCTCATTTTATAAAGCTTCTCAGGAGAACTAACTTACCGAACCAGCGAAATAATCATTTTCTAATGGTTATTATGTACTTAATTTAGTATTTTTATAATATTACTTGACAATAAATTGTAAAATTTTGACATTCACATGTGCTCTTTATGTGCCTAAACTGAATAAATGAAATTGATTCTTTGATTCTTCATTTTTTGACGGTTACAATCCCTTGCCAGAGCGCTTTGACCCTGGGACTACCAGACATGACTCGTGATTTAAAAGCTAAAACAAATCGGAAAGCATGTGCTCAACACAGGTAAGAACGATCAGTTAGTATGGAGTGTCGGTAGTGGTTTAAATCACGACTTATGTCTGGCAGTTCCAGGGTAAAAGTGTCCAACTCCGCCAGGATCTCATGGAGTCATGGAGGGTGCGACTTGAGCAACCCAAGTGGGGTACCACCATCATCGCGGCGGTGAGACCGATCATGGATGATTGGCTGCAGAGGCAGCATGGTGACTTTTTTTTTTTTTTTTTTTTTTAATTTCGCGGCCCAAGGCCGCGGCCGCTCTAACGTCCGTTGCCGGGCGTCTCTGGTTACTAGCAGAGGGTATGTCCAGTGGCGCCCGGTGGACTTTGACCACCTCTGTGGTCTCTTCGGGTGTTGGGTCGGGACGAGAATCCCGCGTCGTTGGGGAAGGGTTTTATCCCGCGTCAGTGAGTGAATCTGGTTGCGTGCTATGGGGCAAAGGCCCAGCAGCACGCAACCCTTCTAACCTGCTTCTGTAAGGACGGCGGATGGCGATCCCAACGTCCTCAGGCCCCGATCATGGAGGTCGATAGTCTTGGGCGTAGTCGCGGAGTCTGGGGCGCCCTGGCCGCCGACTACGGAACTCGGCGGGGAGGGTACGCTCCCTCTCGCTCCCGGCCGCCTCCTTCGCGAGCATGACTTGGTCGCAGAAGGACACGGCCGCGTTCCACCTACTCCGGCTGGAGACCATGGCTTGAAGCATGGTCTCCAGCGAGAGGGTATCCACGCCCAGACCCACTACGAGGTCCCGGCGCTGGCTCGCCCACGCTGAGCACTCCACCAAGGTGTGGAGTGCTGTGTCGTCGTCGGAAACCTCGCAGTGTTGACACCGGGGTGTGACCTCACGATGCATGCGAAACAGATAGCTACCGAAGCATACATGCCCGGCAACGATCTGCGTCGCACGGTACGTGAGGTCACCATGCTGCCTCTGCAGCCAATCGTCCATGATCGGTCTCACCGCCGCGATGATGGTGGTACCCCACTTGGGTTGCTCAAGTCGCACCCTCCATGACTCCATGAGATCATGGCGGAGTTGGGACCGCTGGTCCTCGATTTCTCGAGACGCAGGCCTGTGGTCCCGCTCCAGCGCCTCCTTGCGCCATTGGAACAATGACGCAAGGGCTCTCGCTTCCAGGTCCCATGGAGGGGTCCCGGCTAGGAGACATGCAGCCTCTCCGGAGATCGTGCGGTACCCCCGTATGGTTCTGACGGCCAAGGTTCGAAGTGGTCTGTTTAACAGAGTCACGTTCCCCTTGACCGCCAACCTATCCGCCCATACGGAAGCCCCGTATAGGGCCATACTCCGCACGATCCCCAGGTACAGTCTCCTGCAGGAAGCGTTGGGTCCCTTTAGGTTGGGCATCAGTCGCGAAAGCGCGGCCGATGCCTGCGTCACTTTGGGGACCAAACTTCGGAAATGTGGTCCGAAGTTCCATCGGCTATCAAGTACGATCCCTAGGTACTTCATCGAGGGCTTGATGCCGATGCTAACGCCTCCCACATTTATGCTGGAACCTTCGGGTGGACCGTTCCGAGGTCTGTGAAAACACAGAACCTCGGACTTGTGCAAGGCCACCTCCAGTCCCAGCTGCCGTATCCGACCCACGACTCGAGTAATACCCGTCGTGACCTTGAGTGCTGCCTCCTGGTACGTTGCACCCCGCGCAGAGACGAGGGTATCGTCGGCGTAGCACGTTACGCCGACGCCCCTAGGCAACGCACCCCGCAGCACCCAGTCGTAGCCGATGTTCCACAGAAGCGGCCCCAGGACCGACCCCTGTGGAACACCGCACGACACATCTCGCCGAGCTGGCCCGAGCCAGCTGGGGAAAGCTATGGCCCTCTCCGAGAGATAGGCCCCGAAAATACGACGGAGGTAGAGAGGCGTTTCGTGATACACGAGCGCCTCCCTAACGCAGCTCCATGGCAAGGTGTTGAACGCGTTGGCGATGTCAAGAGACACCGCCACCACCACCTTGCCCTGCGAGACTGCTTCCTCCGTCAGGCTCTTCACGCGCATGATCGCGTCCCCGACGGAAACCGAACTGGTTATCCGCCAGGTCTGGCCCCACACTCGTGAGATGCTCGACGAGGCGTTCCGCGATAATTCGCTCAAAGAGCTTACACACCTCGTCGAGCAACACGATCGGCCGGTATCCGGACGGTGAGTCCACCGGCCGCCCCGCCTTACGGATCAGGACCAGTTTCCCCGTCCTCCACACCTTGGGAAACTGGCCCCTTTCGAGGCATGCGCTAAAGAGCCCCATCAGTCGAGGCCCGAGTTCTTCGAGGGCCAGGACCCATGCACGGCCAGGAATGCCGTCGGGTCCGGGGGCAGTGATTTTCCGGCGTTTAAGCCGGAGTACTGCCGCACCTAGCTCCCCCACACTGACTTCAGGTACGTCGTCTTCGCTGGTGCTATTCGCGTCGGGCAGAGACGGAGCCATGCACGGAGGGACGTGCTCCTCCGCACTCGTCGGAAACAGGGAGCCCATGACCCGCTCCAGCTGCTGCGGCTGGAGACTCTGGGTCAGTGGGGGCGCTCTAGGTCGGAGTTTCTCCCTGACCTGTAGGTACGGGCGCCCCCATGGGTTCTGCTGCAGGGTCTCCAGGAGCTCCTCGCGGGCCGCCGTTTTGGCCCGCTTTATCGTCTCCTGGAGATTACCTTTAGCCTCCCTGTATGCCTGAAAAAGCTCTGCCTCTCGGGCTGCCGCGTCGTCTGGGCGGCGACGCCTCCGGCGAAACTTGGTATACCGGCGGCGGGCGGAGATGCATGCTGCGCGCAGCTCTGTAATCTCCGGCGACCACCAGTACACCTGCTTCCTGGCCGGTCTGGGTGTAACCCTAGGCATCGCCGCATCGCAGATTTGCGACATGGCTCTCCTGAACCACTCCGCCTCGGCATCCACATCGGCTGGCTGGTCCGGCGCCGGAATCCAGGCCTGCACGATGGATGCCTCCAGGAGAGCTTCCCGATCCAGATGGTGAAGTGCCCAACGCGGATCCGGGGGATTAGCAACCGGCTGTGGGAGGTCAGGTGGGGGGACGACATCGAACCGGATGTACCGATGATCCAAGTGCGTCTCCTCACCCTCCTCCACGCGCCAGCCTGTAATACGGCGGGCTAGGTCAGAGGAAGCGAACGTTACGTCTACGATCGATTCCCCCCCCCGCCGCCAACAGGTGGCGATATTCCCCCGGTTGAGGACCTCCAGACCACGTGTTCTGGTGAAGTCCTCCAAAAGCCTCCCCTTGCCCCTAGTTTCCCGGGTGCCCCATGCAGTACTCCAGGCGTTGAAGTCTCCCAGGAAGTGAGCCATACCTCAAACTGAGACTCGTCAATGTTCGGCGAGATGTAGGCCGACACGACCGCAAACCCTTCAAATTCCGCCGCAACACACCCCCGGCCGAAATGAAAATGCAAGGCGCGAGGTGTCCACGGCAGAACCCCCAAAAATGCAACAGGCCGAGCCGCCCTGGTCCACCGGGCTTCCCGGGTGGACATAATACGGCTCGGCGACCACGGCCAAGTTAATGGACCACTGCGCGATGCTCTGGCACAGAAGATCCTAAGCAGCGCGGCAGTGGTTCAAGTTCACCTGCAGGATGCGGACATGGGCGCACATTAATGTACGTCCATGTCAGCATCCCGCTGCGAACCTGGCCGCGCAGAAGCGGCTCCCCCGCTGCCTACAGCGGACGGACGAGGTTTAGACCTCGAGGCGGCGCAGGTACGGCTGCCGACCCGGTGGTCCGCCGTTTTGCCCTCCGCCTCGCATCTATAACAGCGAGGCGGGGCCTCACAGCCATTGGCCTTATGACCGGGCCCGCTGCAGCGGAAGCACCGATCGCCCACGGTGTCTTCCGCTGTGCACTGCACTCCGACGTGTCGACAAGTCGTTCGTGATTAGTGTACCGACTCAACATCTCGACAAATTCCTTTGGCCGAAAGGTGTCGTTTATAGACGTTTTCGCGGCACGTTACCTAACGCCAAGTGTCACACGACACCCGTCTAATAAATACAGTTTTAGTGTTTATATTATAAGATATTATATTATTATGTATTCTTAGTTTTAAGGTATGTATCTATGGGTCATAGAATAAGTTAATTACAATCTGTAACTTTTCTTGTGTAGCCTAAAAATAAATTATAAAATAAAATAATTAAAAAATTGTGAAAGAGTAGTAATTGTACTCGTATTAATAATTACATCAAATATCTGGTTTACTTGGTATTTTTTTAATTTTTGATGCTATTGCAATTGATGATCTCAACATCTTGTGGCCTGAATTATCCTCACCTGCAAGCAGGGCCTTGTATATACAGGGTTACCGGTGATTTGAATTACATGTAAGCCTCATGATCGAGATATTAACCGGTCAATATCTGTGTATATATATATATGTATATTATATCAGATATAATATCTGTATCTGTGATTAATTGAAAATTATGAATAATTACTGGTCATTTTTAACCTTTACTAACATTCGTGGTAAAAGAAGCAACAAGTTTTTATTTCTAGTACCTAATACTTATGTTAATAGACCCAAGAAAAAAATACCAGCCAAATGCATGTCGGGCCACGCATAATATAGGGTTCCGTAGTTACCCATTATAGGCTCTATAACTCCTAAACTAACAAAGTTATCTGGTCCGTTATAGATTTTCTTCAAAGTTCATCATATGGACTACCATCATGATTTTTTTCAGATTTTTGAGTTAGCCGTTTAGATTTGGAAGGGGGGGGGGACGCTCTGTTTAATAATCGATTTATAATATATAACTTAATATTTAATTAGGAATATACCATATAACCAGACCCCGGATACGGCAATAGGCTCGCAACCTTTTACATAGGGTTAACCAAGTGACTTGCGAAGAGTGGGCGTATTGAAAGCCTATCTAGAAAACTGATAAACATACTTATATATTTCTAAATACACACATAATATACATAGTACACACACAATATACATAACATTTATTTATTTATAGAATACACCGAAAACTCCCAAACTCCGAAATAAACATTTATGGATCAAACAAATATTTGATTCGACCCGGTATTCGAACTCGAGACTGCGGAGTCGAAAACCGATGCACTACCGACTACGCCACCAAAGTAGTCCAATAGTAATACATGCGCCATACATATGAGTGCCGATAATCGAAATCATCAACTATATACAGTTTTACATTTACCAAACCATGAGGTAATTATTAAGACTTTCACATTATTTACATTTACCGTAACATAAACTTCAAGTGCATGGAAATGGCAATTATAAAAGGCTCCTATAACTTGGGACCATCAGTGTGACTGGCTGATAAGGATGTGTGTATCTGTTCAATATGTCAAAATGTTTGTTACAGCTGTACTGTAATGTCTGTTACTACTTGTTACACAATAATTATTTTTAGGTACAAATATTTAACAATAAATAACATGTAATGTATATGTCAACTGATCTTCAGAATAACATTGATATAAAGATACCATTATTAGAGAATGATGTGCGATTGTTATTCTCATGCTGTTCATAGAGACTTAATTACAAAACTTCAGTCGAGCTCTTAAAGTACAACTACTAAGAAGATGAGTGTTCCTGAAGAAATACCTTTAAAGAAAGATAAAACAACAAAGAAGAAAACATTTAAAGAGAAATTGATTTCTATAAAAGATAACATCACTGTGGAACCAATTTTAACATGCCAGGTTATTCCATCAGTATTGGCAAAACTAGCAACCCAAAATCTAAATTTGGACAAAGCATGTCGAGTTAACTTGAATTTTACTGACCATGTATGTGATGCGCTTATAGCTAAAGAAGGACATGCGTATATGCAAGAAGAATTAGCGGTTCAACAGTTTGTAGCTCAAATGGAAAGTTGGAGAAATGTTTTACTTACAGTAATACCGAGTCTTTTGATCATATTTATTGGAGCGTGGAGTGATAGAACAGGGAAGAGAAAAATATGTGTATTAATACCATTAGTTGGAGAACTCTTAATGTGTTTAAGTAATTTACTTAACGCATATTTTTTTTACGAATTGCCTGTACAAATGGCAATGTTTCTTGATGCTTTCTTTCCGGCTATTACTGGTGGTTGGGTAACATCTTATATGGGTGCATTTGCTTATATCAGTGATGTTACGAGTGAAGAATCAAGAACTTTTCGAGTTGGAATAGCTAATTTATGTCTAACCGCAGGTGGACCCATTGGATCAGTTCTGAGTGGGGTACTATTGGATAAAATAGGGTATTGCGGAGTCTTCACACTAAGTTCAATACTTTATGTTTGTAATATAATGTACGGATGTTTTTGTATGAAAGATCCAGAACGAGTTAAAACTGTTAAATCAGACTCGGTAAGTTTACATTATATCAATGCCTTATATGTTAACAAATATCAAGTTGATACATAGCAGGTCCGAAATTCGTTGCTCTGTGGGTTAATAGGAAATCATATCAAGGAAAATATAATTAAACATTTCTCTTTGTCTCATATTTAAGAGCCTCACTCTTGTCGGTAGAGTAACCGTCACTGCTCTTTTTCCTTCGCCAAACCTGATATGACCCAACTCTTACTTTTTCCTTCACTTAGTCTATATACGTTTTCCTTGGTCTACCTGTTTCTCGTTTTCCCTCCACATTCCTTTACTTGTCGTATCAGGTGGCAAATCATCTTCCCTCTGCGGTTCTTTATGATTCCCATTATTCTTCTTCTCTCTTCAATTTGCCCCAACGCCGTTTGTAATCATATCCGTCCAGCTTATATTCTGCATCCTCCGCCAACACCACATTTCAAATGCCTACAGCCAGCATGTATCTGTCCCTTTGTGTCACAGTCCATGTTTCACATCCATAAAATGCAATACTCCAAATATATGATTTAATAAACTCTTTTTTAATACTAATTGATATCCTTTTACTTTTAAATAATAACATCTGCTACTTCTTATTGAACGCCTGTTTAGCTATTGTGATTCTGGCAATTATATCTGGCAATTACACATAGGAGATTAAAATTTTTAACCGACTGCGCCAGCGAGAGGTTTATGTTTTACACCTACTAGACTCTAGCAGCTAGAGGGTTGTAATTTAACAGGGTCATGTTTTACCTACGTATGTAAGTATGTACCTACCTATGTAGTTTTCATTTGCTAACGGCTTGTCTGGCCTCCTGAGTTTTATAGGCTAGATAACATGTAAACAAACATTAGGTAAATACCAGATTTTCGGCGCTTAATTGTAGATACATTAAAGTGAACCCACTTTAATGTTTCTACAATTTAGCGCACGTTTACAATTTATCTAGTAATAATAACATATTTAATTGCAGAAGAACTCAAATAGTATTTTGAGTTTCTTGAAGTCTTTCTTTAACATAAAACACGTTAAAGACACTATGGAAGTGGCATTCAAAAAAGGACCTAACAACAGGAGAATTAAGTCTATTTTGATATTAGCAAGCATTGTGTTTATATATGGCCCGTCTTATGGTGTGTATGTTTTATGTCCTACGATTTTTTATTTGAAAAAAAAAAAACATAATTTATCCTTTTCAATCCCAATAAGCTAGAAACTGTACTTCATACTAAATTTATGTAATCAGGAAGTGTAATGTCTCCTTTTTACCCGGGTGCAGTCCAGTGAGAGGATAAAAAATGGTTAACCAAATATTTAACTTTATGTAGGTGGAGTACTGCCGGAGTAGCCCATGACATCTAATTTTGTGATCACATTGTGTTAATATCGCGACTTACGGCGTCGCCAGAGCGCCATCTATCGGTAGTTGATTGATCGCCCAAATTAAGCTAATATAAGCTTGTGCTATGGGGTCTAGACGACTGATAAACATACTTATATATTTCTAAATACATACATATTATACATAGAAGACACCCAAACTCCGAAAAAAACATTTGTGGATCACACAAATAATTTGATTCGACCCGGAATCGAACCTGGGACCTCAGGGACGGCAGTCGCATACTAATACCACTGCGCCACCAAGGCAGTATGCGACAGTTTACGACTTACCTTACATTTTTGTTTAAAAAAAAAACTTACAGGTGAAGGCTCAATGAAATATCTTTTCACCCGCTACAGTTTTAATTGGGATGCTTTAATGTACAGTATTTATAATACATTTTATATCTGCATGCACGGTCTTGGTACGTACCTATATTTTTAAGGGTTATATTTAACTGCTAATCAAAAAACCTTCGTTTTGTACAAAAAAACCCTTTCCTAAGCAAAAATACAGATTAACAGTAAATAATTACCTCAAAATATATAAATTTTTGCAGCAATTTAAGTTCGAGACGCTTAGTTATTTATTTAAAAATTCTAAGCTAACCTAGCCTATCCAAATCGGATTGATATAAGACTTTAGTAGGTTTTGCTGTGCAATCAGTATTATTTTGAAATGCAAATCATATTTTTTTGACTAGTATTGTTAACAATTTGTTTATTTGCAGGGAATTATTGCCCCTCAATTTATAGCATCTGATCCTATAAATTTAGGAGCGATAAGTTTTTTGCTGTGTATTTAAATTTATCCCTATTTTTAATACATTATAAAGACAAAATATTTGTCTTCGGTTACGATACGATATACCTAATCTGTAACAAATAAACCGATTGAATAATTCTTCCACTATTAGAAAGGAATTTTACTCAGGGCGAATTTTTACCCCGGTGATCTGTTCCCCTGAAACCGCTAGTCTTCTATTTTTCTTACTTATTTTTAACTTAAAAAAAAAGATGTTTTTCAATTCAACCGTATATTTAATGAGGGTTTGGAGTCGATCTGTTGAGGGAGCCGAAAGCAAGTCGAGGGAACTCATCAACGATTTACAGCAGTTACGTTGTGTTTAGGTTTGATTAATTTGTATTGAAGGGAACTTTACATATCCCAAATTGCTTTTTAGTTTACGGTTGAAGTCAGTTTTTCTGTTCTAAATTATTTTAAACCAATTATAATAATTGTAGTATAAATTATGCAATTTAATATCTTATTGGTTTGTTAAGACATCACGTAAACGCAATTTGACCAATCTCAATACTTTTCAAGTCATTTAAAGATTCCAGGGATCGGGAAATCAAAACAATTCTAATGCAACGTAACGCTACTCATATTTGCAGTAAATAAAAGTAACTGGCAAAGTTTGTTTTAATGATTAGCTATTTTATTTTTTCAGGAGCATTAATTTCTGTAACTTGGTTCAGTCATCGTTTAAAATGGCACGATTCAGTATTGGGTTTAATTTCAAGCTTCAGTAAACTCATTGGATCTATTGCCACTGCACTTTCAAGAAACACAAGGGACATGTATATTGGTAGGTATTAAATTAATGTTTTTTTTAAGAATACTTGCTATAAGGTAATCGCAGATACGATTTACCAGCATTTCGGTTCACCCCTAAGCTAAAGAAACACGTCATAAATTGACACAACAACCGATTTCAAATTACCGAAATGGGACCAAATAATTGTCGGAATGGGACTAAATTGAAATGGGACCAATGGGTTTACCCAGTCCAAAGATAATAAAACAAACAAAAAATATACAGTGGAATTGAGAACATCCTCCTTTTTTGAAATCAGTTGGAAAGTGCTTATTTTAAAAGTGGGTACGTCAGTAGTGAGGTGACCGGGGACCGGTCTGACGTCATCGAAACGAGAGGTCAAGCCCTCAGCTTCTAACTGAACGACTAAAATACACAAAACATTATAGAATTATACTGAATGAATCAGTCTTAAATTTAAAAAGTCAAAGCTGTATGTAAAAATCTGTTCAATAGATTTAAATTTAAAAACTAACAGAAGAATAGCTTCAGAAAATGACCTCATTTCTCAAATAACATTTAAAATATTTATTTTTCAGCGGTGATTTTAGAGACATTCAACGCAACTTCATTCACTGCACTCCGTTCGTTATCATCTAAATTGTGTACAAGTGATGAATTAGGTAACAACATTATTTCTTGTATTTTTTTTGAATTTAGATCACATAAAGTTTGTGCCTAGGAGAGCATGCTAAGCCGTTCGGTCCCGGATGTCATACAAACATCTATGACAGTCGTTACGGGTATTTGGCGCCCTTAAACAAAATCCGACTAGTCTAACTACAGAACTTCGATATCGCCCATGGGTTGTTGAGGTCAGATGGCTGTCGCTCCACGGAAAATAACGAAGTTTAGCCAGTTAGACTGGAAAGCAGACCCAACTGAGTTGGGAAAAGGCTTGTGTTGTGGGGTCTAAATGACTGATGGTTGATCAGTCATTTATGTATATTTCTGTCATATTTGTGGATAACACAAATAAATGATTTGACCCGGGAATCAAACCTGGGACCTCAGGGCTGCAGTTTAGCACTGCGCCTGAGCTGATGCTTTGTCTATAACCTGTTTACTGTCATCAGAATACGTTGGATTTCAATGATGCTAAGATAAGATCAGTTAATTTGAGAAAACCACGAGAAACGACAGTAATTTTGTAGATTATATAGGTTCAAAGAGACAAAAATATAATAGCAACTTTCTGTGTGACTAATTAATAAATAAAAGTGCAGGGTTCACATGATCGCAACCTACTGTTTTATTTTAGTAACAACCAGGTTGCTCATGAGTCAATGGGGTACCTGTGGCTTCGGTTAGTGCAACCCAAACAAAACTTTGGAAGCAATATACCTAATGCCGTTCAACAAAAACACCTTCAAACAATAGTGCAGACAAATGACTGCTTCTAATACCTAGATGGTATTAGAAGCAGTCATTTGTTAAAGTGTTAAAGCTGTTAAAGTGTAGTCAAAGTGTAGAACCCAAGTTAAAGATTGAACCCCCAAGGGTTGAATCTTTAACGATTATTCTATGCCGAAATAAATAACCGCTTTATCAATCCTAGATAATTTTGAATTATAAAATATACATTTTATTTTCTGATGATAGTGATAGATAATCAACTAGCAATCAGTCAGCTTTAACTAGATGGTATTTAATGTTGCATATTTTTCAGGCAAAATGATCTCATTTTTCAACCTCGTAGAAGTAACAACATCCATGACTTTTGGTCCAATATATTCAATACTATACAGCTACACAGTCAAATTCAATCCTGGGTTAATGTACTACTTGAGCGCTGGTCTCACTATTACACCCTTAGTTTTCTTTGCGTAAGTATTTATATTTTAATAAATAGAAAGTAAGGATAATTTTAATAATAATAAAGATAAGTAAGCAGTAAGTACTTACTGTAGATCTCATTATTTTCTAATTGTATTCCTCAATACCATCACTAGGGATCTAAGCACACCTACGACAGCCAGAAAATAACGCAAAGGCGTGGTCGGGCAGTATGAAAACACTAACCACATTTTATCGTTCAACGTAACGAAGTGGTTGATACCGACCTAAATCGCAACGAACAGGGCGAACGTCCTAACAATAACGCAACCATCATCGATAGTTACTACAACACACTGCAAGAACCTGCAGCGACATTCACACGTAACAATTTTTTTTCGTTGCAATGTAGTTTGGTAGTCGTGTCGTTGTTTTACGTTTGCTTAGAGCCTAAGTGGTGCCACTTAAGTTTTCAGTCAGATTTCCACAAATCTTGATTTTAATTTCGAATAAGTTGTATTGTGAAATATAATGAAAATTTAATGTTACAGTTGGTTCTTCATAGATCATAGGAAAACTCTACGTGTAACAAGAAACGATTGTATCGACGGAAATATAATGGCTATGGTCACAGACAACAAGGCGCATGAAGAACATTTAGTTATAAGAATAAATTTAAATAGTGATAAAGTTGTAACGTAACTAAATTTGTGACCCAACTTGTAATGTGACTGTACCTTGTCAATTATAATAATGGAAATTATAATACGTTTCAAATTTTTTTTGACAACCCGATAGGAGTTATTGGTAACATAATATGAAATGCTCAAATTCAATCTATGGAAAGCTATTGCTTTTGATTTAATGTAAATTGGCTTGAAAATTATTGTAGTCGTAGATATTTACATGAATTAGGTACCACATTAAGATGCCTCACTAATGAAGTACCTACTACTCGTAATTCAATTGATTATCAAAAGTTCAATACAGTCAGCAAGCATATAGGTGTACAAGTCAGTAGTAGTGATAAGTCAGTCTTTATACAAATAATACCTAACCGATGTATAACCATAATCCTGCAAGCAAGGTTATAGGTTATGCTCAATAAACTTAAAGCCTTGGGTTTTTAAATTACATTGAAAAAAATTACATATTTACGTCTAGGCTATAATATATAATTATTTGTTATGAACTCAAAAATTTCAAGAGAAGTCTGATCCCTACTTGCGTGTGTATCCTATTTGAGATAGCAGTTTTATTGAATTAACATTAATGTCTTGCGTAACATTACAATCCTAACGCAAATAGTCAGCGCATTTTCAACAATTGATAATTATTATTTGTCTTGCGTTATCAATAATTATATCATTCTGACTAAGTTAATAAATCATACAAATATACATTAATGATTATTTACAGAATATACAGGTTGTTATTCATTTCATTGCCCTTTCGAATCGTTTTATATTCTTTTATGATTACCAATGTATTGTATTTATAAACATTTCATTGACAAATTATGTGACAAAGGGAAGTAGAAAAGAACAAAAAGCCAGGAATATTATAATATCGAATTAATAAATACAATAATGGTTAATAATGACTTAAAGATTGTTCTGTAAACTATATCCATAGACGTAATATATATATATATAACATAATTGTTTTTCAAAATCCATAATTATTTATATTCACACGGAAATAAAAAAAATCTTGCAAATGATTAAATGATGAGAGCAAAAATATTTACTTAATTTAGAAACAACATTTATACTAATGTAACCAGAAAGATACTTTAAATAAATTGTTATGTTATGCAGCAAATAACTAAACAGTTTCATAGAGTGCACACACAATGGACGATACAAAAAATGAAATCGCCACACAAGAGGGACAATCATTGACAGACAAACGTACACTAGAAACTAAACAAGAAAGTTTTCTAACAAAATTATGTCGAGTGAAATCAAATATAACAGTAGAACCCATTTTTGCGGGTTTGGTTATACCATCTATGTTATGCAGATTAGCAATTCAAAATTTGAATTTAGATAAAACATGCAGAGTGAAGTTAAATTTCAGTGATACAATTTGTGATGCTCTGATCGATAGAAAAGGAAATCTAAGCGAGTATGAAGCTCAAATCCAAAACGTTGTTGCTAATATAGAACAATGGAAGAGTGTTTTGCAAACAGCTATACCAATACTACTTGTTACTTTTATGGGCGCTTGGAGTGACAGAACGGGCAATAGAAAAATTTGTATATTAATGCCTATTGTTGGAGAATTTTTAGTCTGTATTAGCAACATGCTTAGCACGTACTTTTTCCATAGCATTGGTGTTGAGGTTACGATGTTTTTTGAAGCTATATTTCCAGCAGTCACGGGCGGTTGGGTCATGATTTACCTAGGTGTTTTCAGTTACATTAGCGATATAACCGATGAAGAATCTAGAACATTTCGTGTTGGACTCGCGAATTTGTGCATGACTGCAGGAATTCCAATCGGCACAGCCTTGAGTGGTATTTTGTTAAAACTTTTGGGGTATTATGGTATTTTTATAATATCTGGCACCATTTACCTGATGATATTTATTTACGGCATGATCACTCTTAAAAGTAACACCAAACCTTGTAGAGAAGTCAAACAAGAGGTAATTTTTGATAAATATAATATTAAGCACTGTGCTTTTATAATAATAAAACGTCACAGAGTAAGAATGCTCAACATTACAGAGTAGTCACAGAACCGCTTAAGGATGCTGAAGAGATGCATTTAAATAGAGCTAAAAAAATACCTTATGTATGATTTCTAAGTAATTTATTTCTGTCTTGTCATCTAAAGATACAACCGTGAAGCATGAAATGAAAGAATTTGTTGACTAGCTAATCATCAGTAGTGTTCAAAATCGGTTTCTTCAGTAAAATCATAATTTTATTTATTTATTGATGTTTCAGGTAAAACCTATAACTTGTTCAGATATGGTTACATTGCTGAAAGAAACTGTGAAAGTTGCCTTTAAGAAAAGAGAGGGTAGCTACAGGAAGAAAATTATTTTGACACTTCTAGTTGTCGGTATAATTTATGGGCCAAATCATGGTAAATATTATTACCTGCTATTTTATTATTTACAACTTCTTTTATTATGAAGTAACAAAGAATAAGGTATCGCGTTTAAATTCAAAAATTTTAAAAAAAATCGGGAAGACATTTATCTTCCAGATTTTTTTTAAAATTTTTTTTTCTTCCATTTCGTTGTTTTTTATTAAAATTGTAAGCAAACAAGAAAACATTACTATGCTAATTTTTAATGAAATAAGTTTGATTCATCAGGTGAAAGAATCGTCACTTATATGTACCTGAGGTACAGGTTAAATTGGGACGCACTTAAGTACAGTTTGTATTCAACCTACGGTATTATTACACATTCATTGGGTAAGTTTAATAAAAACAAAACAATAATCATAGATTTCAACTTTCATATTAATCAGCTTATTGACCGAGCGAGAGAAGCGAGTGAAGCGTCTACATTTTGAGATTGAACAATTTTGCATTTGTCTGTCTGTCTATCTGTCTGTCTGTATATGTGTTGAGGGCTAGCTGTCACAGTTTTTATCCGATCTTCACGAAATTTGACACAAGTGTTCCTTGATATAATACATTTTTCTTTTCATCGTGAGCTGTTTTGGATTGGGGGGAAAGCCAAAACAAACACTAGTCTATCGATCTTAGAATGGGTGACCATTTTTAAGACAATGCGACCCCTGCATGCCTCGAAGAGCGCGTCAAACCGTCAGTCTCTGTTGCCATACGAAGATGATGATCTATGGTAGCTGTGACGGGTAATTTCATCCCTAAGAAATCAGACTGGACTACAGAACTTCTATATCGCCAACGGGTTGAGGCAGTGGCTTTGAAATACTATATCTAGTAAAACTTTTTATTCTTTTTTTAGGTGCACTATTCTCTATTAGTGTGTTTAGCAAAAAATGGGGTTTCCACGATTCAATGTTGTGCATCATTTCAGTCGTCAGTAAATTAGCTGGTTCTATCTTCACAGCATCTGCCACTACTGATTTGCATATGTTTATGGGTAATGTATTAAACATTTGTATCTGATACTACAAGGTGAATAGCAAAAAAAAATCCTTTCTTGGCACTTGATATCTTCCTCGTGACGGCATCGTTGGCTAAGCCAGTGTAACGTACTATCTGCACATATTTGGTAAGGAGTTTGGGTGTTTTCAAGCATGTGTGATATGTGTTATTTTAAAGCATATTAAATTTAGGTATTTGTTTTTAGTTACACTATTAATCTATCTAGCTGCATCTTGACTCGTTGCGTATTTGCTCTCAGAAGGAATAAATTACCCGTACTTTTTTATTAGTACTCCACTTATTAGTTCATAGCTATCTTCCTCGCCTCAGAACTCTTAGTTATATTAAATCTCTCTACATTCATACTTTACACCTTTCTTACCACATTACTTTCCTGTCTTCTCATAACATGTCCATACCATGGCAGTCACTCGCTTATCACTTTTTCATTTACTGGCGCAAATTTTAAACTTCCTCTAATTTACTCGTTTCTTACTCTATCCATCCTTGCTACACCACACATTCATCTTACCATTCCCATCTCGGGTACATTCAATTGTCTTTCACCCGTCGCTTTCAAGGTTAAACATGGCAAACCATACATGACGGCAGGTCCGACAATAGTCTTATACATTTTCCCCTTAAATTTCAGGGGAAATTGGGGGTCGCATATAGTGCCTTTGACATGCCGTCAATTCTGTGCTTCACTGTACGATCGATTTCCCCATCGTCCTGGATAAGGGACCCGAGGTACCGGAAACCGGAGCTGACTGGCATTGGTTCACCGACTAGCATCATGGGTATAAAACTGGAGAGACCGCCAAAATCAACGAACATGTACTCAGTTTTAGTTCTGCTGATTTTCAAGCCTACTTTCTCACACAGCGGAGCACAAAGATGGCGTCTGTAGTCCCGCGACCAGGCATAAACCCAAACTGGCTTTCGGTAATCTCACTTCCCTCTCGCACTCGTTTCTCTATCTCTTTCTCCCAAACCATCATACTGTGTGACATGAGCTTTATTCTTTGATAGTTGCCGCAGTCTTGTACATCACCCCTTATTTTTAAAAACACCAATATATTTGGGTAAACTTTCTATTGCAGTCCCACTGATTGAAATTTTGAACGCAACAACTTTCACGTCACTAAGATCCATGGCATCGAAATTGGTTCCAAGTGAAGAAATGGGTAAGTAATTTATTATAACATTTAATATTATTATATGATTATAAGGACTTCGTTAGATACAAGTTTAAAATTCGTCAATGCCTGTAACAAAGCATCTTATTTTGAAGTAACTTTGACTTCAAAGAAATTAATTGCTCGAAAACTGGATTGGGTTAGATATTGACATTCATAAGTACAAAATCAATAAATTTGTTATTAGATCATAATTATTGAAACAGCTAAATATACCGAGATACGGGACGAAACTGCGACTTATCTAGTAACAGCCGAGCGAGACTCGACCAATGGAGTCCTGCGAGATTTAAAAGAAATTTTATTTTATTTTTTTATTTGCTAATCAATTCTATTCGAATATGATATAGGTAAATAATGCAATATTTACTTTCAGGTAAAATGAACTCGCTATTCAGTCTGGTGGAAACCGTAGCGGCACTGATATTCGACCCTACTTACTCAGCTATCTACTCTAATACCATCACCATCTTTAGTAGCACTGTCTTCGTTTTTAGTGGCTTCACGACTCTACCAGCACTCGGCATCTTAATGTAAGTAAATAAATCTAAAATTACTACCACGACAATAGCTGAAAATCTCGAAACTTTAATCTAACGTGTTGTAATAGGAAACTCAACTGGTGATGTGAACAATGCAAAAGGTCTGTTCTTGGTTCGTTGGTCCATCAAGGTGTGAACATTGAAAATTAGACTGAAACTTGACGGTAGTTGGTAGCCGTGACAAAATAGAAATAGAATAGAATTTAAAATAGACAGACCTACGTTCTATCACGGGGATACAGACACAACTAAATAAAAAGAACATCGAATAGTAGAAGAATACTGAATTAAGGATGTAAGAAATTAAAAATAATGTACCTATTAAGAACTCCGAAAAACAAAGATTTATTTACAATAAGAATTACAATAGGTATACATAATTATATAACAACAATATTTACAATACAACATATCGTTTAAAAAAAGTATTAAGTGTGTTAAAATTTGATAATTTCAGATGGTTTTTCATACATCACAGACGTGAACAACGAGAGAAAAAGCGGTATCGTAAAAATGTTCATGATCAAGAATAGAAAGAAAGAACGGGCTGGCAATGAAAAATAGTAAATTGATGAAACCAAGATAATTTGACTTTGTTTAATAATACTGCATTACTAGTGTCACTGTTATGTGTTTTATTATGCACGTTGTTTCCGCCGTAACCTACCTAGTTATGTAAAATTGTTCGTTATTCGACAATATTATGAACCGCGGATACCTTTACAACTGTCGAAAACACAATAGGCCTGCTGGTTTCCGGTTTAAGCAGCTAGTGTTCATCCTATACTCGAAGATTATTTCTGCCAAAATGGCTGAAATACGTAATCTCCTGCTAATACATGAATTAGTTTTTGTTTATATCCACCCGAGCTGCAGAGTTTGTAAGTATGTCAGCTGTTGGGATTTAGGGTCGGTTACAGAGTGGTTATTGAGTGTACCCGGCACCTTACAAGAGTACAAGAGAACCTGTATCAGGTATGCTCTATTTTACGTAGGACCAACCAACTTCTAGCAAAATGATAGTGGATAATGTCTCTCAGCATATGATCTCAGGATTATACGTACACAGCATTTCCACTTGCTACGATCCTGGCATAGGTACTTCTTTCGCTCCTCAACTTTCATTATTGTCTTCATACATACCCACCGGTTACTGGTACTTTAACTTGACATTTATTCAAGACACTTGAATGTAATAAATAAATAATAAATATTTTTGGAAATTCACACACAACGTCATCTAGCCCAAGATAAGCTATGGGAGCTTGTGCTATGGGATCTAGACAACTGATAAACATACTTATATATTTCTAAATACATACATAATATACATAGAATACACCCAAACTCCGAAACTAACATTTGTGGATCACACAAATATTTGATTCGACCCGGGAATCGAACCCGAGACTCCGGAGTCGAAAGCTGATGCAGTACTGACTACGCCACCGAAGCAGTGATATCTGTGATTTGGTCGCAATAAGTTAAATTTTTACTGTAATAAGATTGTCCAGTTACACTTGCTTCGTATATCTGATTTGTCAGTCTTCTGTAATCATCTTCTCAGTACCATGTCCAAACCTTCTAAGCATATCTTCTTCTACCTTTGTTGATATCTACATGTTTTGACAGAATATATATACATGGAACTTTACAAAGTAGAACACGACTTTTATTCGATGTACCAATGAGACTTATCGCTTCTAGTATTTCGTACAGTTCGCAAGGGCTCAGCTTATCCCTCGCGAACTGTACCTTACTACAAGATAACGTCCTAACTACAATGCATAATAATAATGTGACGTCCAAGTGCACAGATATGAATCGTAAACAAATAATTTGTGTGTTTTGAATTAGCAGTTGTAAGCTATTGTAATATTATATTGTAAATAATATCGTGAACAATACATACTCGTACACGTCCTGATGATTGTCAGTTTTAAATCTACCATTAGGTAGCGGTTGTGAACGCACGCAACACAATTATTCTGCAACATATTAATAGTACTCAAGTCATTACAATTTTATTCTGGAGTTATGCAAGTAAGTTTTATTTACGTAAATAAAACAAGAAGGGATCGGCACAGTTATTGTGCCCAATTTTTGCCAGTTTTTTGGTTCCACTTAATATCCGGCACGCCTATTGCAGATTGATCATTGCTGTGATTTATGATACCATCATATGCGCGTGGATACCATCTCGCTGGAGACCATGCTTCAAGCCAAGGTCTCCAGAGTGGTGCAGGGTTTCTACCCTTCTACACCGTCCTTTAGGCCCCGGTCATGGAGGTCGATGATCTTGGGCGTAGATGAGTCTGCGGCCCCCTGGCCGCCGACCTCGAAACTCAACGGGGAGGGTACGCTCCCTCTTCCTCTCACCTTCTTTGCGAGCATAACCTGCTCGCAGAAGGACACAGCCTTTAAAATAGACACGTTGTTTGACGTCAATCGCGCCGCCGCCACACCGTCCCTGCCGACAATGTGCTAAGATAATATTATGAAATTCACCTACTTTTTGTTGGTACCTTCCCTACAGTTGTACAATATAATTGTTCCGATAGTAAATAAACAAATCCGTGCGCAATTTCATATTTTTAGCTCTAACCGTTTGGGAGGAAAGCCGAGGACGGACGGACGGACGAACGGATGGGCATGACGAATCTATAATGGTTCCGAGATTTTTTATTACGGAACCCTAAAAATCCATAAATATTCTGTACTATGAACCTGAACTCTAACAGCCAAGACATGTTACATTGCTACAATTTATGCATTCAGGGCACAAAATAAAAACTAAACGCGTATTTTGCACAATCAGTTTCCAGTTCTCATAGTATATTCAATCTTAGCTTAGTTCAGGGGTAGGTACGGGTGTGTATAGAACATTTAAATTAATTAACTACCAATCAAGATACGGCCCTGTCTAGGAAATACAAAATTACTCCAATAGAAGTCCAGTGACCAAAGATTGAGTACGTCGAGTTCCACAAAAGAGTAAAGTAGATAATTGGTTCAAATACTTGCGCAGGCGCAACGCGTACCGTCTCACAATGCGCTACAACTACTAAATGACATACTATCACACGCGAATGTGGTTTAATATAGTGTTGAAAAAGAATAAAGCTATATGTAAGAGGATGCAAGGAGGTTACATGTTTAGCTTGTAAAGTATAAAATAAATCATAAATAAAAGTGACCATGATGTGATCGATCGAGATTATTGGTAAGTAAGCCGTTGTTTTAAACTGAACTTCCATCTATATCTATACTATATATATAATAAAGATTTGTATTTTTATGTGTACGTTTGTGATGCATAAACTCAAAAACTACTAGGCCGATTTCAAATATTTTTTTCACCAATGTAAAGCTACATTTACCTTGAGTAACATAGGCTATGTATGTACCACGGGCGAAGTCGGGACGGACAGTTTACTATAAAGTTATTTAATAAATAGCTATTTACCCGGACTCCGCACGCGGGATATAGTTTTCTCATTCCCGATTCCCGTGGGAACACATTACGGGTATAAAAAGTAGCCTGTGTTACTCAGGGATAATGTAGCTACATATCATTGAAAGAATTTTCAAATTCCGGTCAGTAGTTTTGGATCCTATTCAATACAAACAAAAATACAATCAAATCCTACAAATACAATATTAGCACGTTGAACGCCACGCGGCCCACCGGTGAGCCTACCGAGATATCCCGTTGGAGCCATACCAAAATCTCAATTTTGTCGATTTTTCAAATATTTTTTTATTACACTAATCAATGAGAAATATATTTCGTACTTCCAATTAGAAAGATCAGCTCTTACATGCCAAAATCGTGATATATAGCAACATCTCACACGGGTGGGCCGTGTGGCCGCAACGAACGGAAATACGAATTTATTTCCGCGGCGGCCGCGGGGTCACGCTGCGGCCCACCAATTGGCAGACTGATTTTTTTGAAGAGATATTCAGATTTTGGTAAAAACTGTTTGTTATTTATTTTAGGAAGTTTAATTATTTTTATATGCTGTAGTGTACTTGCATTGGCACCATTTAGCAACTGTAGGAGGCGTTAGCATCGGCATCAAGCCGTCGATGGACCTAGGGATCGTACTTGATAGCCGATGGAACTTCAGACCGCATTTTCGAAGTTTGGTTCCCAAAGTAACGGGGGCATCAGTCGCGCTTTCGCGACTGATGCCCAACCTAAAGGAATCCAACGCCTCTTGCAGGAGACTGTACCTGGGGATCATGCGGAGTATGGCCTTATACGTGGCTCCCGTATGGGCGGATAGATTGGCGATCAAGGTGAACGCGACTCTGTTAGACAGACCTCTGCGAACTATGGCCCTCAAAACTATACGGGGGTACCACACGATCTCCGGACATGCAGCCTCATGTCTTTTAGCCGAGACCCCTCCATGGGACCTGGAATCGAGAGCTCTTGCGTCATTGTTTCAATGGCAAAAGGAGGCGCTGGAGAGGGATCACAGGCCTGCGACTCGAGAAATCGAGGACCAGTGGTCCAAACTCCGCCAGTATCTCATGGAGACTTGGAGGGTGCGACTTGAGCAACCAAAGTGGGGAACTACCGTCATCGCGGCGGTGAGACCGATCATGGACGAGTGGCTGCAGAGGCGGCACGGTGACCTCACGTATCGTGCGACGCAGATCGTTACCGGGCATGGATGCTTCGGTAGCTATCTGTTTCGCATCCATCGTGAGGTCACACCCCGGTGTCAACACTGCGAGGTTTCTGAAGACGACACCGCACTCCACACGTCGGTGGAGTGCTCAGCGTGGGCGAGTCAGCGCCGGGACCTCGTAGTGGGTCTGGGCGTGGATATCCTCTTGCTGGTAACCATGCTCCAAGCCAACGTCTCTAGCGCGAGTAGGTGGAACGCGGCCATGTCCTTCTGCGAGCAAGTCATGCTCGCGAAGGAGGCGGCCGAGAGGGAGAGGGAGCGTACTTTCCCCGCTGAGTTTCGCAGTCAGCGGCCAGGGCGCCGCAGACTCATCTACGCCCAGGACCATCGAACTCTATGATCGAGGCCTGAGGACAGCGGGATAGCCACCTGCCGTCCTTACAGAAGCAGGCTAGAAGGGTTGCGTGCTGCGGGGCCTTTGCCCCACAGAAAGCAACCAGATTCACTCACTGACTCGGGGTTAAACCCACCCCAACGACGCGGGATTTTCATTCCGCCTGATGGTAAGCTGTGGCGACGTCTGGCGATTGTGGGCAACTCTCACAGTACACAGGAATACTATAGAGAGTGACCCTCAACTTGACGACCCAGTAATGTGCCTCTTCACGCTTCGCTTAAAGAACCCAGGGTTATATGTTGGAGGAAACACGTGAGCGGGCAGGGCGTTCCAAGCCACCATCGTTCGGCAGAGAAACGAAAGTTTAAAACGCTCAGTTCTCGCGAAGACGGTTTCCACGGGTTCCATCGGGATCGGAAGGGAAAGGGTGGGATCAGATTGAGGAGCTCTTCAGAACACTCACCGTGGTAAATACGGTAGAACGCGGCCAAGGAAGCAATTGTTCGGCGCTGGGCTAGCGGCTCAAGGCTTCCCGTTACCTCCGGACAATCTATAATGCGATCGAGTGCGTCCAGCAAATACTTCGCGGAGCCGTCCCAGAGGTGAGAGCGGTATTCGACGCAGGGTCTAATCTGCGTTTTGTACAGCAGACACTTCTGGTGCGGTGTAAAGAATCGCTTTACCTTGTTGTATAGTTTTTGGTATATGTGGCTTTTAAAGTTTTTGAGTTATTAATTACGTTCTCCGTCTTATTTATTTCGACGTAACCGCCTGCGTTCTGGCCAATACCTAGTAATAATGTTGATTACGCAGAGTGTAGAGAAAACACCAGCCAAGTACGTGTCGGGCCACGCATAGAATAGGGTTCCGTAGTCACCCATAACAACCTTTATAACTCATGAACTAATCCGCTATAGTTTTCCTTCAAGGAATAGTTTTAGTTCAGGTTCTACACGCCAGCCGCTTAGATTTTAGAGGGGGGGGAGGGTTCCATGGACGACGTCTTGTTTTAGCAAAAACATGCTCTTCAAAGCTAAATATCTCGCAAAGGGATACTTAAATCAAAAAATCGTCTTAGCAACCTCTCAATTTTTTTAAAAGACCTATTTAATGATACCCCACACTACATGGTTAACGCAAGAAAAAAAACGAATTCTGGTTACGTGTACTTACCCCAAAAAAAATGTTTTTCATAATTTTCTTTTAGCACTTTGTCAAAGTAGTAACTACACAAATCCATGCAAAGTTTCATGTTTCTAGCACTTACCGTTTAGGAGGAAAGCCGAAGACAGACGGACATAACGCAACTATAAGAGTTCCGAGATTTTTACTATGGAACCCTGAAAAGGATACTGGAAGTACAAGTCAAGTCTAATTCATGTGCTGAAGCTAGTAATATGTGATATTAATTTATTATGACGTAGAATGGACGAAGTTGCAGTGTACAGTGAAAAGTATAGTGTAAAGTTCCATGAGCGATAACATTTTCTGAAAATTGCAAAGATATGAGCGCATATTAACCACGTGTTGTTGAGAAATGCATTATAACCGAGCAATTACGACCACGCAACCGTCACAGATCTATGAACTGTAAAACGAGCAAAACAACAAATTACTGTAATAAAGCAAAAAATACTTGTCACTATTCAATGATAAGCTATCGTTGAAATTTATTCTGCAAGTCATTGAAAAATAACAAAATTAAATCATCATTAGAAGGAATAGAATAATGTTTATTCCTATTAAGACTGCCTGGCTGGTGCAGTAGTATAAGTATGCGACTGCCGTCCCTGATGTCCCAGGTTCGATTTCGGGTCTAATCAAATTCATATCAGTCCTCTAGACCCCATAGCACAAGCTTATATTAGCTTAAATTGGGCTAAATGACGTCGTGTAAGAATATCCAAAAAAAAATTTTTCATCAATTAAGAACGTTCTGTTTTATATGCCCTAATGATTAAAAAAACACGTGGTAAACTGATGGTAAATGGTGTTACCCTGTGTCGTATAGAATCGTATACCTATCTTATATTCTCCAAAAATATACCTTACAACACCATCTGTGAGAAATAAGGATAGAGCGAAGAAAATTGAAAGAAAAAAAAAGGAAAATAAGTCACCAAAACTTCACATACCGTCCGAAACCCAGTGTGGCGTGTAGGCAAACAACTGAACGAGGCACCTCTGACGTCAAAGTCAAAGCCACTCGTGCCTTCTTGCGCCAGGGTCCATTAAAAACCCACTCCAAGCCCTATACTCTAGACCATACAGAGTAGTTAGTCGCGACGAGAAGACATACGGTATTGACGTACAACGCAAGACACAGAAGGTCACTATGAGCCAGCTTACATGGCCAGAGAATTCCCTGAAGAGTCACACAATCAAGTACAGGTCCCGAACTACCAGCGCGCAGATGACCACACAAGGAACACAAGAAGTGGACGCACAGTGCGATTCCCAGATTACTTCAGTGAAGTGGTTGTTGGGAGGTATTGAAACGCTTGTAGAAGGGACTAGAACCGCCTTCAAGTATGATATAGACGACAGGGTACTCGTATATATGACGTCAGAGGTTCAGTTGCTTGCCTACACGCCACACCAGTATAAGAACACGAAAAATCTACCACCTTAATCTAAAGTTCAACTTCATTAAATTTAAGCCGCGCACGATGATGTGGGATGGAACCTTTTCCCAATAACCGTTTACGTCATCAATCGCTAAAATCGATTTTTATTTTTTAATTCCGCGGCCCAAGGCCGCGGCCGCTCTAACGTCCGTTGCCGGGCATCTCTGGTTACTAGCAGAGGGTATGTCCAGTGGCGCCGGCGGACTTTGACCACCCCTGTGTTCTCTGCGGGTGTTTGGCCGGGATGAGAATCCCGCGTCGTTGGGGTAGGGTTTAATCCCTACCCCAACGATGCGGTTGAATCTGGTTGCGTGCTATGGGGCAAAGGCCCCGCAGCACGCAACCCTTCTAGCCTGCTTCTGTAAGGACGGCAGGTGGCGATCTCGCCGTCCTCAGGCCCCGATCATGGAGGTCGATAGTCTTGGGCGTTGTCGCGGAGTCTGGGGCGCCCTGGCTGCCGACTACGGAACTTGGCGGGGAGGGTACGCTCCCTCTCTCTCCCGGCCGCCTCCTTTGTGAGCATGAATTGCTCGCAGAAGGATACGGCCGCGTTCCACCTACTCCCGCTGGATACCATGGCTTGAAGCAAGGTCCCCAGCGAGAGGGTATCCACGCCCAGACCCACTACTAGGTCCTGGCGCTGACTCACCCATGCTGAGCACTCCACCAACGTGTGGAGTGCGGTGTCGTCGTCGGAAACCTCGCAGTGTTGACAGCGGGGTGTGACCTCACGATGCATGCGAAACAGATAGCTACCGAAGCATCCATGCCCGGCAACGATCTGCGTCGCACGGTACGTGAGGTCACCATGCTGCCTCTGCAGCCAATAGTCCATGATCGGCCTCACCGCCGCGATGATGGTGGTAGCCCACTTGGGTTGCTCAAGTCGCACCCTCCATGACTCCATGAGATCCTAGCGGAGTTGAGACTGCTGGTCCTCGATTTCTCGAGACGCAGGCCTGTGGTCTCACTCCAGCGCCTCCTTGCGCCATTGGAACAATGACGCAAGGGCTCTCGCTTCCAGGTCCCATGGAGGGGTCCCGGCTAGGAGACATGCAGCCTCTCCCGAGATCGTGCGGTACCCCCGTATGGTTCTGACGGCCAAGGTTCGAAGTGGTCTGTTTAACAGAGTCACGTTCTCCCTGACCGCCAACCTATCCGCCCATACGGGAGTCCCGTATAGGGCCATACTCCGCACGATCCCCAGGTACAGTCTCCTGCAGGAAGCGTTGAGTCCCTTTAGGTTGGGCATCAGTCGCGAAAGCGACCAAACTTCGGAAATGTGGTCCGAAGTTCCATCGGCTATCAAGTACGATCCCTAGGTACTTCATCGAGGGCTCGATGCCGATGCTAACGCCTCCCACATTTATGCTGGAACCTTTGGGTGGACCGTTCCGAGGTCTGTGAAAACACAGAACCTCGGACTTGTGCAAGGCCACCTCCAGTCCCAGCTGCCGTATCCGACCCACGACTCGAGCAACACCCGTCGTGACCTTGAGTGCTGCCTCCTGGTACGTTGCACCCCGCGCCGTGACGAGGGTATCGTCGGCGTAGCACGTTACGCCGACGCCCCTAGGCAACGCAACCCGCAGCACCCAGTCGTAGCCAATGTGTCACAGAAGCGGCCCCAGGACCGACCCCTGCGGAACACCGCACGACACATCTCGCCGAGCTGGCCCGAGCCAGCTGGGGAAAGCTATGGCCCTCTCCGAGAGTTAGGCCCCGATAATACGACGGAGGTAGAGAGGCGTTTCGTGATACACGAGCGCCTCCCTAACGCAGCTCCATGGCAAGGTGTTGAATGCGTTGGCGATGTCAAGAGACACCGCCACCACCACCTTGCCCTGCGAGACTGCTTCCTCCGTCAGGCTCTTCACGTGCATGATCGCGCTCACGGTGAAGCGTCTCCGACGGAAACCGAACTGGTTATCCGCCAGGTCGGGCCCCACACTCGTGAGACGCTCGACGAGGCGTTCCGCGAAAATTCGCTCAAAGAGCTTACACACCTCGTCGAGCAACACGATCGGCCGGTATCCGGACGGTGAGTCCACCGGCCGCCCCGCCTTACGGATCAGGACCAGTTTCCCCGTTCTCCACACCTTGGGAAACTGGCCCCTTTTGAGGCATGCGCTAAAGAGCCCCATCAGTCGAGGCCCGAGTTCTCCAAGGGCCAGGACCCATGCACGGCCAGGAATGCCGTCGGGTCCGGGGGCAGTGATTTTCCGGCGTTTAAGCCGGAGTACTGCCGCACCTAGCTCCCCCACCCTGACTTCGGGTACGTCGTCTTCGCTGGTGCAGATTCCATTCTACTGTGATAGCGCGCGGCTTATAACTTAAATTTAGAAAACTAGGTTCAGTTTTAGGTAGTTTTAATCGTGGTCAACTTTTAGAGGACTATACAGGAATTCGACAGACAGACACTTTTGTAGTTACGTACACGTATCGATGATCGATTTTCTCTGCAGCCGTTTGCTCTTCAATAGGAAACGAAAATTAAAATACTAGTACACTGATAGTATAAAAGAGCAAATCATTTATGTTGCCGAAGATCAAAGGACTATTTTAACGAGAAAATGTTTAAGATACTTTTTAATATTTTTCCGTGGTATATAAAAAATATTACAGCATGTCTTTGAAGAGTAATTTGTTTTATTTATTTCGCTATCACTACATATAAAACAAAGTCACCCGTTCCGTATGTATGCGTATATCTTTAAAACTACGCATCAGATTCTGATACAGTTTTCACCATTGGATATTGAGATTGAGATTCTTGAGGAAGATTTTTGTGTACATAATTTGTCAAGCGGGCGAAGCGGGTATCCGCTAGTACTAATATATATAGTACACAGGCCGTAGAACATTGAAAAATATTAACATTAACAGCAAGCTCATTTTTCGTAAGTAGCTTTATTTTACCGAGTCTCCCACATATATCTCAAAATACAAAGGGGGGACACAGTTTGTACGGGACAACGTGACACGTCAGAAACTTCTGCACCTCTTTTAAAATTTCTTTCGGTAATTTAAAGCTACATTTTTAGCGAGTAACATAGGCTATATAACATCACGACAGAGTTAATAGGAGCGGACCAGCATTGCGTGTAGACTATAGCTTGTTGGACGTTAATAACCGCAATCTCTCAGAAATGGTAATTCCTAGGAAAAAAGTTGTTAACACTTATTTGTAGGTTATTTTATTATCTACTATTTTGTATAATTCACTGTTTACGAGAAAAATCCAAAAAACCGAAAACTTTCAACTTTTTAACTTTTTAACCTTGAATAACTTTTTTAGCACACGTCGGATCGATGAGAACTTTTGATATTTGATTTATAATGATGTATTTATTACCTGCACCACTTTACAGCTCTATATAAATTAATACAACCTTACAATTTTGTTTCGAATATTTTAACTGGATAACTCTGTTAGCTACCTGATTTGAGATTTCTTTTTGAGATATATGTGGGAGACTCGGTAAAATAAAGCTACTTACGAAAAATGAGCTTACTGTTAATCAATATTTTTCAATGTTCTACGGCCCGTGTACTAATAATATGATATTGTCTTATTAACTAGGTTGATTAGATAATATTAAATGTTTGTACAGTTTACTGTATTGACAATTTGTTATTATGTATTCAAATATGTAGCAATATCAATTGCGTTTAACCATACTAACATATGGCTGATTGTACTATTTGTAATATCTCTTACAATTTGTTAACAAATGTAGTTTAACTAGATAATGATAAAAATATCCCAAAGTGAAGTGGATCACAAGGAAAAGTTCAAAATCGATAATAGAACTATATCTACATAATCCAAACTATAATACGAGTATAATCAATATATTTTGTATTTCAAAGCAATGAGTTTACTTACACTGTTCTTAAAATATTAAGAAAGAAATTATAAATAAATCGTAAAAACTGATGTCATAGGCAGGACTCGAGATCATCTTAGCTCAGTGGTCAGAGCATTCCGCCCGTTAGGGAAAGGCCGTGGGTTCGATTCCTGCCGATGACATCAGTTTTTATATTTTTTTTTTTATTTTTTTTTTTTGTACACACACAGTAAATAAAACAGTAAATGGATACAAACTAAACATGTTTACAATGGCGCCACTTATCTCTAAAGAGATCTCTTCCAGTGGGCTTAAGAGAGGAGATCGTGATGCAAACAGGTCCTGATGTGTGTGCAGGTTAATAAACTTACATAAACTATAACTACATAAATACACAAATACATACATAAAAAGTTATATAAACATACATAGACGTACAATAATTAAGGTACGGAAGCGAGATAGTGTTCCTTGACTCTCTTCTTGAAGCCAGACTCAGTTCTGCAGTTCCTTATATCGGTTGGAAGAGCATTCCACAGTCTGACGGCATGAACGCAGAAACAGTAGGAGAAGAAGTCAGAATTATGGGAAGGACAATTGAGGCGGTAGGAGAGGTGAGGCCGGCACGATTCATCTGATGCACGCATCAGTGTGAACCGCTCCCGCAGGTAGGAAGGATATGAGGGATTGTGTAGGACATTGAAGAGGAGACATAATAACCGAGTATTTCTACGAAGGCGGATTGGGAGCCACTTGAGTTCTTGCGAAATTTTGAGACGTGATCATACTTACGTAAGTTAAAAATAAATCGGATACCTAAGTTTTGCAACCGCTCAAGTTTGTTTAAGAGCTCCTCTGTAGCATCCAGGCAGCAAGCGTCCGCGTAGTCCAAGATCGGCACGATTAGTGTTTGGGACAGCGAGATTTTAGTATCGTGGGGCAAGAAACTCTGGAGACATTTAAGTGTATGAAAGGTGAAGTGGACATTCTTGCTGACCTCGTTAATATGAGAGCCCCAGGACAAGTTGTTGTCGATAATAACTCCCAAGTTCTTAGCGGCATTGGTGTATTTGATAGGGATATCATCCAGCACGATAGCTGGAAGAGATACCATATCCAGCCCTGCCAACATCTGCCGACTGCCAATTACCATGGCCTGAGATTTTGTGGGATTTATGTGGAGGCCGTATGACCTTGCCCATAGGCTGATGGCACTCAGGTCATGATTCATGACAGCGATGGCAGTCTGATACTCATTGAGGATAAAGTGCCTATACAGCTGTAGGTCGTCTGCATACAGATGGAAGTTGGAAGAAACGACTCTAACTGCGAAGTTGATAAAAATGGAGAACAAAAGAGGAGAGAGTACGCCACCTTGGGGCATGCCCGCAGTGAGATTGCACCAGTCAGACTGAGCGTCATTGTAGCGAACACACTGCGAGCGGCCCTGAAGATAGGATTTAAACCAGGTCACAGCCTCCATGGAACAATTCAACGACTTAAGGATACCAAGGAGAATGTCAAAGTCTACCGAGTTAAAGGCACTACTGAAGTCCAGTAGCACCAATACCGTAAGAGATCTATTCTCCATGGCCCAACGTATGTCATCGGTCAGCTTAAGAAGTGCCGTCACAGTGCTGTGACCTGTCCTAAACCCAGATTGAAAGGGAATAAGGAGATTATTCCGTGTCAGGTAAGTAGTCAACTGGCGATGTACTATATGTTCAAGGACTTTGGATAGGAATGGTAGAATGTATATAGGACGAAATTGGGACGGGAGAGAAGAGTTTGAGGTTTTAGGTAGTGGAATAACTTGTGCCTGTTTCCAAGCACTAGGAAAACAGCCGGAGGAAAGGGAGAAATTAAAGATATGAGTTAAAATGGGGATTACGGACGGGAGAATAGGAGAAAACATTTTAGAACACAGCTGATCGTTCCCAACAGCAGAGGAAGTGATGGCTAAAAGAGATTTTTGGACGTCATCCTCACCAACCGCAGAGAGATGAAACGAAGGGCATGATGGGACCGGTAAAAGAGACAAATCGAGCAGAGTGTTGGCCCTAACAAGCGGGTCAAGTGTTACAGGTGGGAGAGAGAAATGCTTATTGAGGGCTCGAACATCGATGTTGTGACAATCAATAGTTGGTGATTTGCCGATTCCATTAGCTTTAAGGAATTTCCAGACGTCTGAAGAGTTGTGGTTGACAAGAGATTCGTGAAAATGGCGGCGTTTGGCATCACGACACAGAGGACCACAGCGGTTGCGAAGGTTCTTATAACGAGCAAAATTTAAGTCAGTCGGACTACGCTTGAGCCTCCTTTTAGCCCGGTCACGGTTAGCCATGAGCTCTTTGATTTCAAGCGTAATCCAGGGAGCGGGGACATGCTTTAACCTTACCCTACGCAGCGGTGTATGCCGATCATATAAAGTGGTAATGGCATTATTAAAAAGTTCTACCTTCTGGTCGACTGCTTCACAATGAATGTCGTGTCCCCAATTTAAGCTGCCAGCATCACCGCGTAAAGCCTCCAGATCCATGCTCCTAAAATTCCGGAACACAGCAAATTGTGGTTTCCGTTTAGGTGGACGAATAAATAGAGATGCATAAATGAGGTCATGATACGAAAACGGAGCAGTGAGTTGACCATGTGAGGCTACATGATCAGGTGAAGATACAATCATTAAGTCGAGTAGAGAAGGTGTACAATTAGGGACATGGTAAGTAGCAGAAAGGGGAAGGATATGTAGATTTATAGAAGTTAGAAGAGAGTGTAAGGAGTGGGTACGATGGTCGTCTTTAATGAGGCATGTGTTAAAATCGCCCATCAGAACGATTTGATTATAATTTGGGCACATGTCATTGAGCAGCGCATCCAGTGCATCAAAATAATCTATGCGAAGACTAGGGCTATAGGTAGAACACACCCAGAAACATTTTGCAGTGATGTACAGATATTTCCAAAAAAAGATGTTCTGCTGCATTAGTTGTTGGAGACGAGGTACTAATAATGCGAAAGGGAATGTCTTCACGCAGAAACACCGCTACGCCGCCACAGCCTTTGCCAGCCCTGTCATTAGGAATTAGTACAAACCCCGGGAGGGCAACCAGTGATGATCGATGGGACGGCTTCAGGAACGTTTCGGATACCAAGACTGCGTCCACGCTAACACTGCTAAAGGATGCTAGAATATCAGAATGATGGTGGGAAATACTCTGGGCATTGATGTGGACTATGTTAAGGTTCTTAGGAAAGTTTGAGAAGATTGAGGATAGCTCGTCGTTCAAGGTCAAAGCTGCAGAACTATGGCTTGCTGCACTATCGAAACTGGAGTCAAAAGAAGAACATGAAAGAAAGGCTTCATTATCAAGGCTATCGAACGAATTATTCATAAATATACTATATAGATAAATATAATATAATAAATATAAGTATATATATATATATATATATATATATATATATATATATATATATACACACCAGCCACCTGCACTGGAAGAGATGACACACAATGTTTCCTACGTTTATAATACACACAAATAAAAAACAACAGTTGAAGACAGCTTGAGTATAAAGAAGCGCATGGCGATCTAATTGACGAAATAATAACAAGGTGGTCATAGTCATAGACTATAGCCTAGTTTTTGTGATTTATTTATAATTTCTTTCTTAATATTTTAATAAAATCGTTTGTAACTCTATTAATTTTGGTCGTCTGAATTTAACGTTGTCATTTTCATATTAAACTATACGTAGCTTTTTAAATTAATTTTAATTAATTACACTTGATTTTTACTTGTCACTTTATTAGGTTTCTCTACCCAAAGGGTAAAATGGGAACCCTATTACTGAGACTTCGCAGTCCGTCCGTCCGTCTGTCTTGGGCTGTATCTCATGAACCATCATGTTTGAAAGATGAAATTTTCACAGATAATGTATTTTTCTTGCCTCTATAACAACAAATACTAAAAAACAGAATATCCTACTTAATATTATAACGCGAAAGTTTGTGAGTATGGATGTATGTATGTATGTATGTATGTATGTATGTATGTATGTATGTATGTATGTATGTATGTATGTATGGATGGATGGATGTTGTTACTCTTTCACGTAAAAACTACGGAATGGATTTTAATGAAACTTTACAATAATTAGCTTATACATCAGAATAACACATAGGCTACAATTTATAAATATATTGTGTGAATTGTTCAAAATATGACGCGGCGCAACGGGAACGGGAAAAATCCAAATTACCACGCGGACGAAGTCGCGGGCGACCACTAGTAATAAATATTTAAGGGGGCTCCCATACAACAAACGTAATTTGTTTTGCAATTTTTATACATAACGCTACGGAACCCGTCGTGCGCGAGGCCACTCGCACTTGCCCGTTTTTTTCAATACCGTGAAAAGGTTGTTAAGAACTGCTTCGGTGACGTGGTTGGTAGTGCATCCGCTTTCGACGCCGGAGTCTCGGGTTCAATTCCCGGTCGGGACAAACTTTGTGTGAAGACAGATACGTTTGTAACGAAGTCTGGATGTTTCCTATGTATAATATGTGTATATTTACAAAAAAAATGTATATAAGTATTTATATCAGTTTATCTAGTACTCATATCACAAGCTCTGCTTAGTTTGAGACTAGATGGCGTTGTGTGAATTGTCTTAACATATTTATTATTATATCTGTTCAGTTTTGGCGTACTGCCTTGTAATGTTATTAATTTTGGAAGTTAGGTTGTTAATGATAGAAGTAAAATATTCATTTGAGCCACTGTATTATTTATTACAAAGGCCCTTAAGACAATATAGGGTAACGGAAGGTCCCCGCTTAGCAAGTTACTCAAGTAGTATTAATCTACTTTTAACCTAGAATACATTTAAAGTCTATCCTAGATACTATATTATCTTTTAATACAGGGTAATATGTTGGTATGCTTGGTCAGTAACGATAGATTTTATGTTTAGAAAGATACTGTGGTAATTAAGTGTAATAGATTAATTGATTTCATAGGATACTTTCCCGGTGAAATACTCCACTCCTGCAAGCCGGCAGACACCGTCTCTGTTCCAGTCTCTGCCCACTCCAGGCAGAAGGAAAGTGGGTTCTCACCCAGGTAGTATGGTAGTACCGTAAGCCTCCTGTAACAGGAGTTAAAGACTTATTCCATGCATTATGGCCACTGTTACTATCTAAGCGCCTACCACGCCGTACATATTATGTGTACATACTTTTCGGAGGCGAATGTCCAAGCTTCACCCGATTAAATCCGGCTAACACATGCATAGCATGCATGCGTATCGTGCAAGTCGGTCCCTAGCCAATCCTGGCCAGATCAGGCAAAGATTCCTGTTTAAATTTGGTAAGACAACTCCAGACGCAACACGTGTGCGTTCAAACTCAAACCTGTAATAAACGAGAATCCATTGTAAAATTATACAGCACATACGCTAACCCACGCCAGCACAACAACATTTTATCTAAAACTTACCAAACGTCGAAAGAAATTACAATAATTTAAATTGTAATATAAATATGTAATGCGGGCACCGCTCGCTTGTATAAAATGGCTGTCACACAAGTCACGTGGAGATCACGTCATCATAGTGTCCAATCAGAAGAGAGCTAGTGTTGTCATTAATTTATCTCAATTTCAACCAACTAAAATTAAATACTGCCACTACAAAAATTACAACATTACAGCCTCCAATTCGCATTCGATTTTATAAGTCAATAAACACACTACGGTTGATTGTCATCTAATTTGTCTAAAAATTCTGTTCGACGGATCCGGATATTTAGTTTTTATAGTGCACAAACGCTATTTACATACTAAAAATGTGCTGAACATGAAATTATTAAATAGGTACTCGCACATGGAAATAATCAGTGAAGCAAACGGTCACCAGGTATAATGCTCACGTGATGCCGATAATTAACTTCGTGTGCAATGAATTTGTTAACTAACTACCTAATACTTTAAATAAAATTGAATTTTAGCAAGGAAGAATAAATGAACAGAATACCAGATTAATGGAAGACTTTGGTCTTCGGACTTTGGACCATAGACACGTTCTCTTGCGTTTTCTAGATAAAAGTACTAGGAGTCTTTATAGTGACTCAATATGTATTTCACTAAAAGGTCATTAGCGCATAAACCTGTACTAAATAAAAAAACAACTAACGAAAAACCGTTAAGCAATTTTTTTTTAATCCGGCCATACTTACGTCCATTGCTAAGCGCCTCCGGTAAGCACTGAAAGAATTTCCAGTGACGCCCGGTGGACCTTGGACACCTATGGCCGCTGCGTGGGGGTCGGGTGTGACCCCACATCTTTGGGGTCGGGTTTTATCCCGCGTCGGTGAGTGAAGGCGCGCGTGGGGTGAAGCCCCACAGCACGCAGCCCGTCTAGCCTGCTTCTGTAAGGACGGTGGGTTGCTAATCCATCGTCCTCAGGCTCCGATCATGGAGATCGATGATCCTGGGCGTCGTCACCTCTGGGGCGCCCTCGCCGCACACTTCGGAACTCAGCGGGGAGGGTACTCTCCCTCACCCTACCGGCCACGAAACGGCCGCGTTCCACTGGCTCCCGATAAAGACCATAGCTCGTAGCATGGTCTACAGCGTGGGGGTATCTACGCCCAGCCCCCCAACGAGGTCCCGGCGCTGACTCGCTCATGCTGAGCATTCCACCAACGTGTAGAATTCCGTGATCCGTTACGCTTGCATTGCGTTATTATGACGACACATTCAAAATTACCACGCAAACTGAAATTGCCAAGCGTTATAAATGTAAAAATGTAGACACAATTCTAATTTAATATATTCAATAGAAGCACATAACCTGCAAGTAGCCATGGATACCTTTCGTCTTAAAATATTTAAGTTTATAATAATAATAAGAAAATGGAACAAATGTTTTCTCAGAGTTATACATTAGAATCAAAATCTTAAATATCTACTTAATCCATTCAAGAGCTTTTTTCTCACATCTCTTAACGTTTAACCGTTAAGTAATAGCTCTTACCATAACAATAGTAGATAACTCTCGGTAGTCCAAACAATACTAATTACATCCATTAGTTTATTAGCAATGTCACACGCTATTAGCACTCACAGCTCTATATTAACATTGTTCTTTCCAACAGATGACAGTCGCCGGCAAGACATATATCTGAACGCACTCAACACAGGAAATCTGGGGGATCAAATTCAGTAAATCTAAAAAATATATAAATAATCTCGAATGAATTTTATACATTTATCAATACGTAATTGATACAAAATTTGTAAAGATAAGACAACAAGAAACGAAAATAATTACTCTGTATTCAACGATATCGGACATCATGTTAAGACTGACATCGCGACTGTAGCCAACGGTTGTGTTCAGGTGGTGTTTATAAACAATGATGATAATATAACTCAGACAGTGCAGTGCAGTGTTAAAACCGATAAAATGGCTGACGAAAAATCTAAAATGGCTCTCGAGGAAAAACCTCTAAAATCCGATGTTATTCAAAAACTGTACAAGGATAAAACATTTTCAGAAAAGCTTGGGCATATAAGAGAAAATATTACTGTAGAACCTTTGCTAGCTGGTCTTATTATACCCAGTGTTATTTCGAGATTCGCAATGGGTAATTTGAATTTGGATAAGGCTTGTCGGGTCAATTTACAATTCGGAGATGAAATATGTGATGCTTTGGTGCAGAAAACTAGCAACAATTATACCCAATATGAAAGAGAAGTTCAAAAATTGATATCTTCTATTGATATTTGGAAGGGTGTGATACATACGGCATTACCTTGTATAATTATTATGTTTTTGGGAGCATGGAGTGACAGAACAGGAAAAAGAAAAATCTGCATAATGCTGCCTATTTACGGAGAGCTTTTGACTTCGTTGAACAATCTGGTTAACGTATACTTTTTCTATGAGATACCAGTAGAGATCACGGTGTTTTTAGAGACGTTATTTCCAGCTATAACTGGTGGCTGGGTAACAATGTTCTTGGGTGTCTTCAGTTATATAAGTGATATTACTTCAGAGGAATCTAGAACATTCAGAGTGGGACTTGTAAATTTCTGCATGACAGCTGGCCTTCCCCTTGGTATTGGAATGAGCGGCTTCCTGCTTCGAAAGATGGGCTATTATGGAGTCTTCTCTATGACTTCGGTGCTGTTCGTCTTGGTGCTGCTGTATGGTACTTTCTGTTTAAAAGAACCAAATCAGTTGCTAAAAGAAAGAGGTCTCCCAGTGGTAAGTCATACAACAATATTTATATCACCATTAGTTTGCAGTATTTTAAGTAAAGTTATTTAGTGTCACCTCAAAAAAAATGAAACGACAATCTTAGTAAAGGATCATTTTGAAAGTTATCAATCAGCAATAAACAATTCAATATTACTTTTTTATCACAGTATAACTTGTGACATCTTATCTAAGGAAAACAACATAATAAATTTACATATCAAGCTATACTTACACCATATTTTATAGCTCACAATAAAACTAATATTAGAAGTATGTTTACAAGTCTCTACGGTCCCCAAAGAGATACACTTTTGAATTACAGGCCCAAATTCTGTTCTCAGTTTAAATATTCCCTCTCTTTATCTCTCTCATTTATTTAATGCTAATAATGATAACAAGTGCCTTTTCTCAGAGGTGGCCTTATATCTATCATATGAAGGGTTCCCAGGTGCGTGATACTTATACATCCGCTAGGCGCTAATCCTTCACAGTACAATTAATCTAAATCATACAACTATTTTATGAGCAAATGGGGAATAAAATTATCTACCGAGGCTTAACATACAACACCATATGTATACCTTCCACCCTTTTCTGCTTACTAAAATTATGATGTTAGTAAAACATCGTCCTCGAACACGCGTTTATGAAAGTCGGCAACCTATTCGAGACCATTGATCACTTTAGGTTCTTAAATGAAAATTGGCGTCTCCTTGTTTGCCTTATTACCTACTCAAAGACCAGTGTATATCATCAGTGAAAGTGGTCCCGAGGACTAGTGATCATAATAATTTGCATTGACCGATTTTTATTTACGTAAGTATACACAAGTTAAGGTTAAGATTCAACAAATGAATTTGAATTATCTCAAATTAGTGATTAAACGCGATTTCAATTAAGCTACGATAACGTGTTTTGTAGATAGAGGAGTTCGTGTAGTTAATCTTTGTACTAATTGGGTTATGATAAAGAAATTAGGAAAATGATTTCAAACTTTAAATAACGCATGTTCAGAGTAAAATTTCCACGATTTGCGTCTCTTGATGATAAAGTAGGTACCGACTCTAAACTTTATAAATTTGTTAAACAGCTCTGTCAGTATCCCTTATCAAACTCCTTAGAGAACTCATTGTTACTCATCTTATTCTGAAATCTAAACTTGCGAATAAAATGAACGTTCAATTCATCAAAATCAGTACCTACCTATAGAGTACGGTGGTAAACAAACTCACACTACCTCCATTAAGCTGCTTTTAAGAGACTGCCTAGCTGTTTTTAAGAGACTGGTCAAGGGACACTACCTGGGTCCTTAACTGGTATCCCTTGTATTCCCATACCGTTGTTTTTTTTTTGCGTTTAACTCATCTTTTCCACTAAGTTCTTATTTATTTCTATATATAACGTACCCTTTGTACATCGGATATATAATATATTTTTTGTATATTCTTATTGGTGTACAATAAAGATTATTCTAATCTAATCTAATCTAATTAAGGTTATAGTGTATTCTGGAACATTTTTAGATGAGACTATAGGTAGGTTTTACATCAAACCAGAAATAATTATTTTTTAAAAAGACAAACAATTTTTTTCCCGCTATCTTTACTAATATATTATTATAGGCTTTTATTTGTCTCCATTTCCTTTTCAATCAAATGTAGTCCGAGACGCTCAGAACTTTAATTGTCTGTGCCACAGAGGCTGGCACGTAAGATTTTGTTACCTTTCATCAACATTTCATCACAAGGCAGATATATTTTTCAAAATTATAATATTGCTCATGCTTATTTTATTAAATTAATTCGGTTGTTTTGGATATAACTCACTTTCTAGAGTGCCTGGTGACGGCAATAGGCTTGCTCCCTATTACGTGGGGCTAAAAATAATGGCAAATTGTGGGAGCGTAATGCGCCTCTGCCTACCCCTTCGAGGATATAGGCGTGATGTGTGTGTGTGTGTTCCTTTCCAATCAAAAAAGCTCACAATGTAAAAAATGTTGTAGGTCACGAAATACTTGTGCAAAATTTCTTGGAATTCAGATAAAAAATGTGATCACTAGCCCTGAACATACATACAGACAGACAAAGGAAAGCAAAATTGTCTAATACTGTCTCGAATGGACGCTTCGCCTCCTCGGTCTATAAGCATGGGTCAACAAACACAACAAGAGCGAAATGATAACCTGTACACACAATGTGTTCTGTATATTCAGATCAGAATGAATTACCTTTGCGATCGGTAGTTGCAGATTAAATTCCGCGCATTTAATAATATCTTTTGTTATTAAAACCATCTCCATAACTAATACGATACTTGATTCTATAATATAAATATAGGGGTGCTTGTAAGGTCGGTCTACTCATGTTTAAAACAATAGACGACGCATGTAACCATCAATTTTAATTGGTTAATCAATACCTGTATGTAGACTTATGTCAATAAATTTTATCTTTTTAATGTTTGTTTAGTTATCAGATTGTCTGCGGAGTACCCACAATTGCTATTGTTTGCGACACTTTATATAGATTACCAATAATAAGGCTATCAAAGGGCGAACATTATTTATACACAAAGCAAACAAATTGAAAAAATAAGGTTATTGACATCAATAGAATCGTAGTTCTTTGTCAAAGCAGGACAGTTTGGTACCAATGTCGTAAATTTAATAAGCTTTGAACCAAAAAAGTCTGCTCTTAGTACATTATCAGAGTCAAAACCACTAAATAAAACACATAGCTATTTTTGTAAAGAATTAAAGAGTGATTCCCGGAGTGGGTTAATGTCAAAGTGGTCGGAAATCAAACTTCAATTTATCGAAACGCAAGACCAACACTTCATTTCACTTCGCTTCTATTTAGTTCTTGAAGTTTTCATGATTAAGCTAAGAAATAGAAAAGTTAATTATCACAAAAAATATAGGTGCATAGTCCAAACCTTACCAGCAATGGTGGACTAGCCGATATACGGACGACGCAATCATAAAAGTAAAAAGCAGCCCTGGGTTCGCTCCGGGGCTCCCTAGAAAGTTAGTGTGGAAATTGGGCATATAATGTGGACTCTGCTTACCTTAGCACCTTTAGCCTAAACCTGCATGATTCTACGTGATTAAACGCAATACGTAATTATAATGTGATGAACTTAAAACTACTAAGAACCTCATCGGGACAACTTATACATCATTTTCATTAATGTCCGCGTATTCCATCGCGGACATTAATGAGAATGATTTAATATGAAACAGTATACTCGTAGATAAATTCACTAAACGACATTTCGATCGCCCACAAGAAAGCGATCATGACTAACTAGAGACGTTTACAAGTGTGTACACCAAATCTATTCAGAATATTTAAATTTAAATTGAGGAAAACCCAATACCCTAACTATATGTATACTTTTTCACAATACCGGTTGTCTCAAGAGATCATCAAAAAATTAGGCATGACGCTGTCGTGAAGCCAAACCAGTCAGAGCTACATTTAAGTAAATTGTGTAGGAAACGTGTAAGTGTTTTGTTAAATATCCAAATCTATACAAATTAAAAATATTGTAAATAACGTTTTTACGTAAGTAAATTTTAAATCACTCCTGGTACAGTTCGCGAGAGATACGCGAAGCTTTGCATTGGTTTGAGTACAGTGTAGGTTAATGTATATGTGACCTCTTTTACACACACATGTGTTGTACACACAGCTACAAAAAGAGTTTTTACTCTTCTTTTCGTGGTCACTCACATAAATGCAATGCTCCGCTTATCCCTCGCAAACTGTACCACCGACGGCGACGCGATGGTCCTCTTTAAAGGATGACTTATAATCTTAACTACTAAGACCAGTCTCGTCGGTTTGTCAGCAAATGCATTATGTGCAGACGAGGATGACTTGGGCCTTGAAGGTGATAGGGCAAGGCAGGGTGCAGTACTTATCTCATATAGTAGAGCCACAGACCAACGAATTTCAGCCCTGCGGGTTCGACCCGTGTAAATAAAACGTAAATAAAACCACGCTTACATAGTGGCGCTTTAGTTGATAAAATAAGTATGTAATCTTCGTGGAACGTTTGCTACCTAATTAATGCGTGGTAATGATAACATATTGATTGTGTAAGTTTACATTATTTGTAACACTATTTTCCTCCTTAAACTTATTACAGTATAGATATAGTATCCTGCAGGAGACTGTACCTGGGGATCGTGCGGAGTATGGCCCTATACGGGGCTCCCATATGGGGGGCGCGATTGACGGCCAACAACTCAACGCTCCTTAACAGACCGTTGAGGACCTTGGCCGTCAAAACAATAAGGGGCTACCGCACGATCTCCGGAGAGGCTGCATGTCTCCTAGCCGGGACCCCTCCATGGGACCTGGAAGCGAAAGCCCTTGCGTCATTGTTCCAATGGCGCAAGGAGACGCTGGAGCGGGACCACAGGCCTGCGTCTCGAGAAATCGATGATCGGCGGTTCCACCTCCGCCAGGATCTCATAGAGTCATGGAGGGTTGAGCAACCCAAGTGGGGTACCACCATCATCGCGGCGGTGAGACCGATCATGGACGATTGGCTGCAGAGGCAGCATGGTGACCTCACGTATCGTGCGACGCAGATCGTTACCGGGCACGGATGCTTCGGTAGCTATCTGTTTCGCATCCGTCGTGAGGTCACACCCCGGTGTCAACACTACGAGGTTTCCGACGACGACACCGCACTCCACACGTTGGTGGAGTAGGTGGAACGCGGCCGTCCCCTTCTGAGAGCAAGTCGTGCTCGCGAAGGAGGCGGCCGAGAGGGAGAGGGAGCGTACCCTCTTCGCCGAGTTCCGTAGTCAGCGGCGAGGGCGCCGCAGACTCATCTACGCCCAAGACCATCGACCTCCATGATCGGGGCCTGAGGACGGCGGGATCGCCACCCGTCGTTCTTACAGAAGCAGGCTAGAAGGGTTGCGTGCTGCGGGGCCTTAACCTCATAGCACGCAACCAGATTCACTCACTGACGCGGGATAAAACCCTACCCCAACGACGCGGGATTCTCATCCCGACCCAACCTCCGCAGAGACCACAGAGGTGGTCAAAGTCCGCCGGGCGCCACTGGAAATACGTTCTGCATGTAACCAGAGACGCCCGGCAACGGACGTTAGAGCGGCCGTGGCCACAGGCCGCGGTGCTAAAAAAAAAAAGTATAGATATAGTGTAGTATGTTTAAAATGTTCACAGCCACCGGTATATGGTGGATGTCTTTTGCATCGTTTTGGCCGTGACTTTTATTCCCAGATTCTTTCTCTCGGTTCTACCTATTGCTTTGCGAATCTGGCAGTACATGTTAATATAGAATAAATAATAATTTTTATTTTAAGTACTTACTGATGTTTGTAAGAGCTATTTAATGATCTATACAAATAAATAAATAATTTCATTTCATTTCACCAACAACTTCCGTCAACCTTCATATTGCGCATAGCTTGAATTGATGCGAGGTATATTGATTTATGTGCTAAGTTAATATTAATTTGTTTCCGAGTAGATTGTAGAGTTTGCTGAGAACTTAAAACTAGCACGCACACAGAAAGCTATATGCAAAGATGACGGACTGTTAGAGTTGGACGTGTACAGTTGGAATCTCTCCATTAGATCTGATAACTCTTTACAGTAGATACAATCAATACGTATCTGTTCTTTGGGCCTTATTTCACATGTTTTTGGTAGGTTGTTTGTTTCCGAGGAGAGCAATCATCATCATCCACCGAGGCTTTTCCCAACTCAATTGGGGTCGGCTTTCGATTCTATCTATTATCTTCAATTCTTATCTATTACGTTTTAGGGAATCCTTAACGACTGCCGTAGATTTTCGTATGATAACCGAGACCGAGCGTTCCTGGTCACCCATTCTAAAGCAACCAGGCTAGATGTTGCTTAACCTTTGCAATGTGTTAACATACTCGTGTACCACTAGGCCACAAGCCCCTCATTAGTTTCCGAGTAGAGTAGTATAGAAATAAAATATATTTCTTATTTTCAGATAGAACGTCCAGATCAATCTAAAGTATCTTTTCTAAACGTATCTCATGTCGTGGAAACTGTCGCAGTGGCTTTTAAGGAGCGAGCGAAAGGGAGGAAGGTGAAGGTGCTTCTAACACTTTTCATTGTTTTTGTACTGTTTGGACCTAATATGGGTAAGTGTTTGTCTGCTTTTTACTTGAAATACTCTAGTGAAGGTACATTTAGATTACGAACACGGAGCCTGGACTGGTAGATATCGGTACTAGATCGGTAGAGATCGGTACTAACTGTTTTAACGAGATTCAGATTACAGAATGTATAATGACATTCCGTTGTTTATGGCGCCTGGTAAAAGCAATAGGCTTGTAGCCTATTACGTGGGACCACCAACACTAGTTCCCGGCACATCCAAATGTGCTTGGAAAGTGTGAGGGTGCTAAGGTATAGTCCCACACCAAAGACCATCTTCCATGGTAGAAAAGACATACCGTCCAGTCTTTTTTCATTGCTTCGAGTAATCCTAATGACATACAGCCGGAAATCCTGTGGTGACAAGAGCCCTACGGATTAGGTCATTTAGAATATCAAGGTACTTAACTTAAAGTAGTTATTATTTCTTTCAGCGGAACATGGAATATTCTACCTATTTGTCAGAAATCGTCTTAACTGGGACATGGTGAAGTTCGGTGTTTTCATCAGCTATTCTATTATACTGCATTCTTTTGGTAAGTAAATTGTATACAATGATGAGTTTGATCCCTGACCACTTATGTGAACCCACTACTAACACAAGCAGTTATACTTATATTATTTATTTTTAAAAGGTGATTTCTTAGGAATATTATTTACCTTCATTATTCTCTTTATGCGACGCAATCTAGGTAGGTCAGTTTCTCTCACGGATTTCATGTTTAGTTTTTTTGCCCAATTACTCCAATTAATCCAATTTTGTATGATTTGTATTTACAAATCATACAAAATTGGATATAATAGAGATGTTTGTTATCTAAGAATAAAATTTGTTATTTCTTGTTCAAAGCAATAATATTTAAATTGCTACGGCATTATCTATGAAATATGCATAATTTATTGCAGATTGTAAACACAATCATGTCAATAATTTTAGGTTAGCCTTTTTGCATTAATTTACTAACAATAATAAATATTACACGATTTTTCGGATTACGAGATAGTTTTACGCATAATTATCCGAGGTAGGTACTTCCCAGGCAATCTTTATGATCCTAGGCCAAATTTGAAAAAAACTTTGTAGTCCTCTAGTCCAGAAACCCTTTTAGGGTACTATCAGCAAAAGCTGAAAAAAGTACCCTTATACGCCCGTCGTTCTCCGTCTGTCCGTCCGTACGTGTCACTTATCAATCTGATACTGACATGCTTAGCGTAACCGCACTCCAGCCTTGTCTCTTACAATTGCGCATCAGTTTTCTGAGATCTAATGACTTCTTCAAATCACAACTAGACTCGAGACTTATTCAGGTAAATTGCCTGTTTGTATCTGGCACTGCTGGCACCTGGCCTGCTGGCTTTATCTGTGTCTTTGGGGAGAAGTAATTATATGTAAATTGCAATCGTTTGCATTGTATTAGTAAAAATCAAAGTTTAATTTCGTAAAATCTCCAAAGATACGTTTTCCTCAAATCAAATATAATTAAGTTATGAATCTTTATTTTAACCTTTACTTAATCATCGAACCGGGCTACCATGCTGATTCTCAAAGGATCAAAGCTCCTTTGAAAACCATTAATCGCATAACCTCTTAAGTCTGTTTGAATGAACCACACTTTTATACTTTTTGTTAAACATCAATGCTTTTAAGTTTTACCAGCAAATTTAAAAGGATTCGTTATAAAATTCATTTGGTATTATTTAAATAATCAAAATTAGTTAGGGACTATTAGTATGCATTTATTTCAATAAGTAAATAATAATGGCAATAAAAACTCACGGCCACTCTTTTCTTATTGCAATGCCAGTATCGACCAAATCAGAGTTATTCGTTTTGTAAATAATTAAACTATGTAATAATCAGTAAATAGGTATATTAACTCCTTTATTACCCTCTTTTACAGGTGCAATGTTTTCGATTACCGTGTTGAGCAAACGTATGCAGGTCGATGATGCCTTGCTGTGCCTCATCTCAGTCATTAGCAAATTCGTTGGCTCCGTTTGGACCGCTTTTGTCAGGAGTGACATTGAGATGTATTTAGGTAATTCCTTTTTATTCCGGTAATATGAACCCGTGGGAATTAACACTCCACACTGGTGAAGCCTTCGGCATTAGTAAATCATAAATATTCCTGGCTGTGCCACCAAATTCTTAGAAGCTAAGCCAACCTCGCCTGCAAGTGGCGCAAATACCGATGAACGGACGAGGCTCCACGGAATACTTAGAGGCTCTAGCAAAGAGTGTGATTCAGTGATTTAGTGGGTATATTTAACCAGTAATATTACTGGCAAAAAGTCGACGAACAGTATGCTTCGGCCTACCCCTTCTACCCCACTCAATAGTAATAATATTTTCTTTTACAGTTCCTGTCGCAGAATTACTGAACGCGACCACATTCACGTCGCTGCGGTCAATAATTTCCAAATTGGTTGAAAAGCAAGAAACAGGTTGGATCATTTAATTTTTTCATTTTAGACTTCTTACTATACTGACAAGTATACTATATAAGAGAAGTCTTATAGTCCGGTCCTGTCCGTCTGTCCGCACTTTTCAACTCGAGAACTACAAGTGCTAGAGAGTTATGATTTGGCACATAGAATTTTGGTACCGAATAAACACCATAGCCGAAATAATTTCGATCGGGGGTCAAGTGGTTCCTGAGAACCATGGACCAAAAGTTTCTGAAATTCCCATAGAAAATGTATGGGTAAAAAATTCTATAAAATATTTTAATGTCGCAAAATTTTAGGCGAGTGAGATATTTCAATAAATTTCATAAAATAAATAAACAAAAATATTAAAATATTTTGCAACATTACGACATTTAAAAAAAGTTCCAGTGTAATTCTATTGTAAAATTTTTAACTTTGATATCAGTATCTTAAGCTTTTTTGATTTATAGTGGGAAGACCTGCGATTTAGGTTCCCATTCTGATTATTAAATGAGACGCGTGACTCGAATACTAGACGATTAATGGAATTTTAATGTACTTAAATGTTGCTCTGTCGAGCTCTAGTCAACGAGTGATTCTTTACAAGTGACGGAATAGGATTAAAACGTGCTGTTTAACACATAAACAGTATGATTATGATAGGTGGCGCTGCAGGTCACTACACTAGTTCTTACTTGAATGTCTTACAGGTGAAAATGGTATTGCCTGCAGACATGTGATATCACATAATAGTAAGAAGTCGTCTTATGCCTTCACTGCGATAGTGAAGGGCGCCTTGCTTGTTTTTTCCTATTCCCAAGAGAACTCATTACCGAAATGAAAACGTCTTTCATAAGTTTTTTTTTGTATTTCAAAGCAATTAGTTTGCTTAAACTATTCTTAAAATATTAATAAAGAAATTATAAATAGATCACAAAAGCTGATGTCATCGGCGGGACTCGAACCCACGGCCTTTTCCTAACAGGGGGTGTATGTCGATAACCCAGTTAATTGAATATTAATTATGTAAATGTGGTCAGTAAGATTGACTCACCCATGGCTCCTTGAAATCCTGTTGAAAACCGGCGCCGGTGGTCAGATGCTGTTATTACACAAACACTTTTCACTTTGAACAGTTTTTGGATTGTTAAATTATTTAATATTAATTATTTTGTGGAGAAAATAGTTTGAACGTCTCAAAGATGGTGGACGTAGAATGACAAGTCGCCACACAGGTGTTGCGGACGCCGGGTGAATGTCAGCTGACCATAGATTATAAAAGAATTATACATTTCCCCTCACCGAAATCCGCAAAGATTTCCCAGTTACGATACCAAGTTCGGTAGAATTTGTTAACTAGTTTGAGTGTAGGAGGATATATAACATGTGTAATTGAATAGATAAATTATATATTGAGATATAGTGTAATTAAAGTTAGAACAATGGACTGTATAATGTATAAAAATAAATTAAACTAAATCTAAGTAAGGAATTATAGTTTAGTTAAAAGTTGTGATCGAGAGGCATTCGGCGGGCTTACTTTTGAAACTGGACGAGTTAGTTCGTTGCCGTTCGATGTTTTTAAACAAATTACACGGACCACGCCATCGGGGCCACTATGCAGTTTCGTAATTCTACCTAGTGCCCATTTGAGTGGCGGGGCATCTGAATTTATAAGAACAAGATCACCGAGTTGTAAATTGTTTGAAGAACTATGCCATTTTTGGCGTGTTTGTAAAGTATGTAAGTAATCTTGTTTCCAGAGTTTCCAAAATTGTTAAGACATCTGCTGGACAAGTTGCCATCGATCCAGTCTAGAGCCAGAAAGACCTGTAAGACTGTTCTCCGGTACAGACAGAAGCTCCCTACCTATGAGGAAATGTACCGGTGTTAACACTTGAAATTCGTTCGGGTCGCTGGACAGCGCGCACAGAGGTCTGGAGTTCAGTACGGCTTCGACCCGTATGAATAGTGTGCCCAGCTCCTCGAATGATAACGCTCTGGTACCAATGGTGCGTCATAAGAGAGCGCGGGCCCCCCCAATGACGGCCTCATGGAGTCCACCGAAATTACTGCCCGTTGGAGGATTAAATCGCCAAACAATACCACGAGAGACAAAACCGTTATTGATATTAATCGATTCGTCTTTTAAAAATTTAGTTATTTCACTAAATTGTCTATTTGCTGTCATGAAATTCGTACCATTATCTGAAACGATAGAATGGCACAAACCTCTCCTAGCTGTAAATCGATCGAAACATGCCAAAAAACATTCCGTACTTAGTGATGACAACACTTCCAAATGAACCGCCCGTGTCGCACAACACACGAACACACAAAGATAGGATTTGGAGATGCGAGCGTTCCTACGCGTTAACTCTTTTGTAGGAAACGGTCCGCCCATGTCTACACAAACAGTGTGAAATACATGAACATCCTGAGAGCGTTATTTAGGTAGTTCGTCCACTAAGGGTTGTCGACTCGTAGGAGTTGCTCTGAAACAAGAAATGCATTTCCTAGTTTGTGACCTAATAGCATTACGAGCGTTGACAATCCAATACTTTTGTGTCAGTAGCCTTATAAGTGTGTGAGGTCACACACTTATAAGTCACACATGTAAGTAAATTTTGTGGAAATGATCAATTAGAATCCTTGTGAAATGGGCATCTTTAGGAAGTAAAAGAGAGTGCTTTTGTTGGTAAGATAACTCTGACTGGGAAAGTCGACTCCTCACCCTGAGGAAACAATCCGGGTCAATGAAAGGGTTGAGTTTCTTTAAAGAAGAATTACTATTACCACCCTTTACAAATGCTTGCATTTCACCACCAAAATAATGCTCCTGTACGGTTTTCACTAATATACTGTGGGCACGCCTAGTGTCTGTCACGGTTAGACAGCCTGTACGTGCGCCTGAAGGCAGTCTACACTTACGTATAAACTGGTAGCATCGCGCTACCACATTGATCAATTTACTAAAACTAAAATACTTTTCGGTTACAGTGTAAAGCGAGCTGGTTGAATCAGCATCAGTTGACACTAACACTGTCTTGACGCACTTAAGTTCGGGCGGGTTGCAGTCACGAAACTCGTCCATGGTTCTAATTGGCCAGTGTAGGCGATCTAGATCGAGCCAGTCTGGTCCTGTGAACCATTCTCGCGTGGCTAGCAAGACTGACGGTAAACCTCCACGAGAGCAGATATACCCCACTGACATGATACCAACTCTCACAGGGTACACCGTCATTAATTGTAGACACCCTAGTAGAAACAAATGTTTTAAGTGTGTGACTCCCTGGTCAGGGTCCACGATAATCTGGCGATACATTTTACAGATGTCTGCAGACAAACAAACCTCCTGAAGACGAAAGTTAATTAGAAGCTGGTTGATATCTGCCTGCAGTTTAGGGCCTGGAAGCACGGCTGAATTCAGCGACAAACTGTTAGATGACTTTCCTGACGCATCAAATACCACACGATGAGACGTAGTGGAACTGCTAGGCTTAATGATGCAAAAATGCGGTATGATGTATTTCGATACCACATCCCGGGCATCACCAAGACAGATCATATGTCCGAGGTCCTCGTATTCATGCATAAATTTATGGGATTGTATTTTAAGCTCAGGTTCTCTTTCCAATTTTGACTCTAAGTTACGAAGTCGCCGAGCTGCCATTTGACTCGAGTCTCCCAATTCCACCGACTCACGAAACGGATACCTCACTATATACCTACCCGAAGTGTCACGCTTGTGGCCTTTCGTGAACAAGTGTTCTGCCTGCTCTTCAACCGGACTTAGTGGTACGTTAGATGGTACTTCTTCTGTTTCCCAAAACGATCGCATAACTTGTTCAATTGTGGTAAACGCGCAGAAAGAGTCAGAGCGATTCGCGTTGGTAGTTGTAGGATCCCTGGAGTGACAGATGTCTGTCTGCCCCACAAGAACATAACCGAAAATGGAGCTCATAGCAACAGGTAAACCAGATTCTCGCGGAAGTATCTTTTGACCGTCATAAATATATGGAAACAGATCACCACCGAGTAACATATCTATAGCCGCAGGTCGATAGTACCCTGGGTCAGCTAACCTTATATGTTGAAATTCTGTAACAATCTTATCGGGTAGTGGCAGCGTTGGTAAATTACCAGCTATACTGGCGACTATCACCGCGTCCGTCTTCAGTACAGGACCAGGAGAATGTCGTGGTTTAACATTGCATGTAGTTAAACCGAAATCCTTGACCAAACTACCACCCAGCCCAATGGGTTCAAAGTGACATTGACGTCGCGTCAGGTTTAAACGTTTTGCACAGTTTTGAGTTATGTAGCTCGTCATGGCGCCGCTATCAATTAAAGCACGTACGGTGTGGAACTGGCCCCAACAATCTGCGACGTGTATAATAGTGGTGCCGAGCAAAACTGTCAAGTTAGCCGAGCACGTCAATGCTACTGCACTAGTATTCGAATTTGCAAGAGAATCTATGTGCAATGTGTGATGATGCTTATTTTTGCACACTGTACATCGTACCGTAGACGGGCACTTGTCGATCAAATGTTCTCGTAAACAATTCTCACATAGACGTAATTGTTTGATCTTATCGAGTCGCTGCGCCGGTGTCAGATCGATGTAGTCAGTGCATCGATAAATATAATGCATCTTTGTACAGTACAGACACTTAATGGATTTCATTGACATAACACTTTTGTCTGTACTTGTACTTGTAACAGCTGACGACAAGGTCGTTCGCTGTGTTTTCCTAGGTTTTGTGGTAGACGGTAGGCTACCACTCGAAGAACCAGGAATGTGTCCAGCCATCTCGAGAACACGTACGTATTTCTCCACGAATAGTATTAATTCCTCATAAGTAGGTATCTCAGACTGTCCTATCTCTTTTTCTAACTCGCGCCTAGTGACGAAGTCCAAGTTACGCAAAGCGACATAAAATAATATAAATCCCGATATGTTGTTGACCTTGAGTAGCTGTAAGGCCTTAACGTTTCTTGATATGTCTGTAAGAATTCGTTAAGTCCCGTGACAGATTCGGTAACTAACGGTTTAAAATTAAATATTTTATCTAAATAATTAGTAGCTAATGCGCGTTTGTTGTCATATCGGTTCACTAAAGTAGACCAAACAAGGATAATTGTCAGACGTAACTGGCATAGACTTCACGATAGTTAATGCGGGACCGCTTACCGCTGCAAGTAAATAGTAGAACTTCTCGATATTTGCTATTCCACTATTACTATGAATTAAGCTGAGAAATGTGTCTCGAAAAGTAGGCCAGTTTTCAAGTTTACTATCAAAAGGAAATAGTTCCAACTTAGGTAGTCTAGGTTTCGCGCACTGACTCTCACTTTTACAAGTTGTATTCAACTGATCACTATTTGATTCACTGGAACCAAACATACCTTCATAAACGCCACGAATGTGATAGTACATAGTATCAAAGCTACTTAGATCATTGTAGGACGGTACATAACTCGCATACAGACTTTTTTTTTATAGCTGTTATAGCACTGACACTATTTTCAAACTTTTCGCGCCACTGCTGCAAGTCGGGATAGCGAGAACAAAATTCACCAGCTGATTCGGCGTCTGTACCTACCTTCTTTGAAATATCAAACAGTTTTTGCAATCTCATGAAACACATTTCTTTTGTTGTAATATGCGAACCCGCTAAACTGTGAAACGTAACATCAATCGCGGCAGCTAACTCGCTCGTACCTGCAGCTGCGTCGCCTTTAGTCATTTTAAATAGAATTACGAAACTGCAAAGTATGAACAACAATGGCGATCACGATAGTGATCGCAGATATTTTTGTAAAATGAAAACTTAAAGTTCTGTGTTTTGCATTAAAATATACACTGATTTGAGATACGATGTGTATATCTCTATGTTTCACACAGGTTTTAGACTCCTACAATAGGAATTGACATAGAAATATGCAAATATGTCGCACCCGTGTAGGTACCTACTTAATAGTTTTATAATGAAAGTTGATCAAATAATGAATTTGGACTCAGGATTCACCTAGAAAGTACACTGCATGTTTGCCGTTCATGGGTTCCGTCTCGTTAAGTATAGCTAAGATAATGAGGGAAAACAAGATATTTACAGCTTTTAGGACGCAGAATACCTTGAGGGAGTTGTGTAATGGTAAGGATTTAGTGTCGGTTTCACGCAGATCAGGTGTTTATTTGTTGAGTTGCGATGGTTGTGATATGCAGTACCTATGTAGGGCAGACTGGTAGGTCCTTTGAGGTCAGATACAGAGAGCATATATCAGCGTTCCACAACGGTTGTCCAGAGAAGTCCCTCTTCGCGAAGCATCTCCTTGACACCGGTCATTCCTTGAACAATAATAACACCTTTAGAGTTTTACGCTTATGTGAGAAAGGGTTCAAGTTGAGTGTTTTGGAAAGGTTAGAAATAGTTAGAAGAGATGTGGATACCTTACTCAATGAACAAATAGATTTTCATACATCTCCCTTACTTAATTTGTTTGTGAACAGACAGACACATTAGTTGTTTGTTGGTTTGCATGTGTCACTTGGCGTTTCTATACAACATATTAAAAAAAAACGTCAAAAGCTGTCAATATAGTTGCTCCGTTTTTTTAACATCTAAAATGTAATACCATTCCTACATAAATAAAATATACCAAAATGTTGAGTTTATAGCCTAATTCAGTGATAGAAGTGTACACAATCAGATTTCATGTCATCAATTGATATGTATGTGCAAAAGAAAGTGTAACAATATACGAAACCATAGTAACGGTTGCGTGGCAACCAGCCGCTGTTATGTGCGCACAGTGTTGTAATAAGTCTATGATATGGTTGGATGGGAGCTTTGAAAATTGAAAATTTTAAAATCCTATGAATCAAGCTTTGCAAGCAAGCACTACTACCCTTTGAATTTCTTCGTTTTTTTTTTACTACTAGCCCTGAACAATTATTTTCCTTAGTTATATTTTTTTCTAATAGTTTAAGTACTTTTTAAATATTTTACTGTAAGTAAGTGTTCCTTTTCCTCGAGCCGTATGCACGTCTGTGAAGTGTGTTCACGATCTTTTAATAGCACAAAAGGACTTCATGTACATCAATCACGTATTCATCACGCTCGTATCATTAATTCACCTCCATGTAGCCAAAACCTCGACCCCCTGTCTTTCAACAACTCACCACTATCCCCCATACCCCTACACTCACACCTTAGCCAACTGAAACATTCAACTAGCATCGTAAAACGAATACCCCGGGGTGCCCGATCCTGCGTAGCCTCGGCTCTAGCAGATACCATTCGAAAATGTACTCGCGACAACAACCCCGCTTCTTGGCATGACCTCCTAACATTCGCTTACAGAACTCTACACGCCACCCCCGAAACTAAAACCTCACTCACTCAACAAATTAAAAATAACACTGCGCCTAACACTCAATTACCCCCAGCGGCACCTCCAATGCCTCCGCATAGCAAACGTAAAGACTTGTTCTCTAAGGTTGAAGAGAAAGTGCAAGACGGAGACCTAAAGGGTGCCGCTCGGCTGCTTTTTTCAAATGACACCATAGCACCTGATACACCGGAGACCGCCTTAGCATTACAATCGAAACACCCCCCAGGCCCTACCTGTCCACCTTTTGTAGACCCACCATCTGAGGTTGCAACATGCCTCCACGCCAAAGAAGAAGATGTTGTTGCTGCCATTGCTTCTTTCCCTATAGGTTCGGCGTCTGGACTGGATGGCATCTCCCCCCAGCATCTCAAAGACCTCACCAGCCACGGTGTGGGCGCAGGTGGCGACCACGTCATCTCGGCCCTAACCGGACTAGTCAATATCATGTTGGAGGGGGCTGTGTGCCAGGAAGTTACGCCTATCCTATACGGAGCAAATTTAATAGCTTTAATTAAAAAAGGTGGTGGCGTACGACCGATCGCTGTAGGGTCCACTCTGCGGCGATTGGCTGCCAAAATTTGTGTTCGGCTAACACGGTCAAAATTCCAGTCCCTTTTCGAACCCGTACAAGTTGGCTTCGGAACCCGTGGAGGTTGCGAAGCGACGGTACATTCCGTACGCACCTTTGCTCAAGATGATCAATGTGAAGTGATCCTTAAGTTAGACGTAAAAAATGCTTTTAATTCGGTCAACAGGGACATCCTCCTGAATGAAATTAAATTATACGTTCCGGAGATCTACAATTTTATGTTACAGTGTTATCACTGTCCTTCTAAATTATTACACAAAAATAATGAAATTATTTTGGCTGTGGGATGTCAGTAGGGTGATCCCCTCGGTCCAGCAATCTTTAGTTTGGCCAGTAATTCGATAATCCACAAAGTAAATTCAAAGTTGAATATATGGTACCTAGATGACGGTACCATAGCCGGGGACGCTCAGACTGTTCTAACTGACTTAGTAATGATAAAACAAAATTTTGATCTCATTGGCTTACATTTTAATTTTAATAAGTCTGAACTCTTCATTAACGACAAAATAAACACAACCTCTGCTCAATCCATAGTTAATAATTTTAATAGCGTAGCCCCAAATATCAATATAGTAACAAATAACAGTCTAAGCCTCCTTGGTTCACTATTTGATGAGGCCATTCCACCACTTCTAACAAATTCGGTTTCTAAATTTAATGAATTTTCGGACCGCCTCCTTAAAATTAGCAGCCATTCCGCTCTTTTCATCATTAAGTTGTGTCTATTTTGTTCCTAAATTTACGTACCTGCTCCGCTGCTGCCCAGTGTGGAAATTTCCCCATCTAACCCAAGACTTGGACAATACAATAAAATTCCAAATTGAAGCTATCATAAATATCAGACTAAGCGAGCAGGCATGGACCCAAGCCTCCCTACCAATTGGTATGGTGGCCTGGGAACCCGAAAAATCTCTACTATAGCACTGCCATCATTTCTGTCCTCAATCCATAGCTCGTCTGACCTCGCAGGAAAAATCCTTAAAGCCCCCGCGGCTACAAACTGTGAGATCGTGAGCTTGGTCGAGGCTGAAACTGCCTGGCTAGCTGGACCGAGTCCAAATTTCCCTCCCACTCTCAAAAATCAGAAGGCTGGGATAACATTTCATGCCAACATATTTTACAAACCCTCATTGATACCTCGTCATCTTTAAAAAATCGCGCCAGGCTGGAAGCAGTGTCAAGACAGGAATCCGGACACTGGCTCCATGCCTACCCATCCCCCAACACTGGTACTTTCATTGAACACAACACTCTCCGACTCGCCATCGGTCTCCGGCTGGGGGCCGAGGTTTGTGTAGAACATAGTTGTGCTTCTTGTGGAGCGAGTGTGGATCGCCTAGGTCACCATGGGCTTGCCTGCTCTTCAAGTGCTGGCCGCCTATCCCGCCATGCCGCGATCAACGACATCCTGCGACCGTGTCTCGTCAGTGTAAACGTCCCTGCGATTCTGGAGCCCCAGCACATTGCACGGGACGATGGTAAGAGACCTGACGGGATGTCGATGATACCATGGAGGATGGGTCGCCCACTAGTGTGGGACGCCACGTGTGCCGACACACTAGCTGCGTCCTATCTTCCGGCAACTGCCAAACGTGCCAGCGCGGCGGCCGAGGTACGTGAGTGCTCGAAGGTGGGCAAGTATAGTTGTCTCGGCACTCAATACGACTTTGTCGCATTTGGTGTCGAGACACTGGGCCCGTGGGGCCCGGGCGCGCACTCGCTTTTCAAGGAGCTCAGCAAACGGCTCAGGGAGGTAACGGGAGACTTACGAGCCGGCGGATTTCTCGCGCAGCGGATAAGCATCGCCATACAGCGCGGGAATGCCGCCGCCATGATGGGCACCCTACCGCGGGGCCCAAACTTTTTACATTTTTTTTTAAAATAGTAATAATTAAATTTAGTATTAATTTAATTTTCTATTGTACCTAGTAAGTATATAATATTGTATATTGTATATCCTATTGTAAATAAATACATATTAAAAAGATAATGTCTTGTATCGGTGAATACCTATTTTGAATTTCGTTAGTATGATTTGCGGTTTCTACCCGCGTTAGTTATTGTGAGAAATCCTACATCGCGCTAATGATATTTGCACACTCTTACTTATAAGCAAATATGTTCAGGCTACAAATTTTGCTGTTCTCTTTGAGACAGTCTTGATAATGCCTCGTTTGGAGGCGAAACAATTGTCGACGTTTTGTTGTCTTTTTAACTCTGCGAAAAAAATAATGCTATTATAATTTAAAAAAAGTTTTTAACATCTTACTTACCATTACTTTGTAATGAATTTATATCGATAAATACATGTAAATACCTAGATATTCAGATATCGGAACTGATCGATCCTGGCTCGATTTGACCAAAATGTATGTCGATAACCCAGTTAATGGAATATTAATTATGTAAATGAGGTCAGTAAGATTGACTCACCCATGGCTCCTTGAAATCCTGTTGAAAACCGGCGCCGGTGGTCAGATACTGTTATTACACAAACACTTTTCACTTTGAACAGTTTTTGGATTGTTAAATTATTTAATATTGATTATTTTGTGGAGAAAATAGTTTGACCTCGGTGGAACAATGGTACTATGTACGGACTGCCACACTCGAGGTCTCGGGTTCGATCCCCGGGTCTGGTGGATAAATGTATAATTCTCTTTAGAATTTTACCCAGATAATTATCACAGAGTCTGGAACTTGTGCCCGGTAAATGGCAATAGGCTCGCCCCCTATTACATGGGACCTAACATAGCTGGCGAGATGTGGGTGTGTTTGCACAACTCTGCCTACCCCTTCGGGGAAAAAGGCGTGATGCTATGTATGTAAAATAGTTTGAACGTCTCAAAGATGGTGGACGTAGAATGACAAGTCGCCACACAGCTGTTGCGGACGCCGGGTGAATGTCAGCTGACCATAGATTATAAAAGAATTATACAGGGGGAGTGCTCTGACCAACTGTGCTACGATGACCACTAACGACGACATCGATTTTTTGCTTCATATCATATTCATAATTTCTACATCGCGCTATTAAGGTTAGCGTAGCAAACTCATTGCTTTGGAGTACAAAAAAAATATATGGATTTGGTAAGGATTCATCTAAAAATTCAGTGTTTAAATATCGTTTTAACACGATACACTGGTACCGCCAGTTCGGTAGAACTGCGGTAGGTGGATCCAACGCTAACCTTAATAGCGCGATGTAGAAATTATACATATGTAGCAAAAATTCGATATCGTCGGTAGTGGTCATCGTAGCTCAGTTGGTCAGAGCAGTCCCCCTGTTAGGGAAAGGCCGTGGGTTCGAGTCCCGCCGATGACATCAGTTTTTGTGATCTATTTATAATTTATTTCTTAATATTTTAAGAATAGTCATTCATAAGCTTCAGACGCATGTTCAGATTTCAGAGTTTGACCTACGATCTAACAAAATTTTATCAAAATAGATCTAGCCGCTTGAGTGTGAAGCAATAACAAACACAAATACTAACTAAACAACATTCTTGATGTATTTCAGCCAAGATGAACTCCTTGTTTTCGCTTACCGAGACAATGGCATCCCTAGTCTTCCAGCCTCTGTATTCATGGATGTACCTGCAGACTTTACAAGTATTGCCTGGAGCAATATTCCTCATGAGTGCAGCCATTTCTATTCCACCTGGCATAATTCTTGCGTAAGTTACTATAACGATAATGTATTAACTGTGTTGTCAAACCTACGGTATACCTTTCGTTAACATAATATATGTAATCCTATCCTTTGGTATAATTAATTTGGCATACTTTTTTTGGCATAGTTATACTTGGTCGTAATTGATTTTTAGCAGCATATGTACTGTGGAATAATTATATTTAGGTTTAATATATTTATGCATAGTTATAATTTGCACAATGTTTTTAGGCATAGTGAACAGTCGCCTAATAGTATATATTACTAAAATTGAATAGGTATAAATTAATGAAATGAATGAAAAATAAAAAAGTTACTTTAACCAGTATTTCCTATATTATATAGTGTCAAAGTAGGTTTAGGTGCGGCGGGGGTGGCCCTTGGGCCACCCCTAAGCCGCCTTTTAATTATTTTACATAGTTACTTATTCTGCGTAAGATGATTATGACTATATTTATTATAGTTTGATACGTTTATGCCTTTATAAAGCTATGCTTACAAATTTTATGCTTAAATATGATTATGCTAATTTTATTTATGATTAAGATAAATATGCTAAATTTGTTATGAATAAAAAAATTATGCATAAATATCATTAGTCTAAATTACCATATGCCAAAATATTTTATGGTTTTTTTATGCAAATGGATAGTGAACCCAAACCTACTAACACCAGATTGCTATTCGAAACATAAAGTCTAACAACTGGTCTTGAATTCAAAGAATTCAGTACTTCTTTCTTTTTAAATTCATTTTATAAATAATTTTATAAATAAAATTACAATATGTAAATAGTTTTTGTGTCTCTTTGACCAATTATGGGCAGTTTAAAGTCTTTCGACCATGCCGCTTACAATATTATACACTCTTATCTTATTGTGACAGCTGCTTCTACGTTCAACATCGAAAAGAACTTAGAAATGCAAGAAAGGAGGCTTTGGAAAAAGAAAATAAAAAGGATGCGAAAGAGGTTGAAGCCAAAAAACTTGAACCCTTGGCATTTGTTGCTGCACCAGTAAAGGAATCACATAACACAGACTCAAAGGAGAAGAGTTAACATAATTTAGATAATCATAAAACATTCATTATTGAAGATACATTACAGTCGTGTCTATTACTAAGGCAACAACTTATAATATTGTTAAAATTAATATGAAAGTATGTAAAGATTGTTAATAAAGTATAATTTAATTACAGAGTAGATGTATTTTTGTTGGATTAACCAATAAAATACTTTTATCCCGGTAAAGTTTTCCAGTGGGAAATTAAGAACAGGAAAGTTAGCTCATATAGGTAAAACCAAGGATATCAAGTGTTTGTTTCACTACAATTTTTTATGGTTTACTGTCTTCAAGAAGACAGAATTAAATCCTCATTAGAGTAAACATATTCTGTAAAATAAACACTTTCCCCATAAGAAGTAATGATTTATATTATTCAATGTGGTTCATCACTATTATCTATGGGTTTCCGGTAAGTTGGGTTATATACCATACGTTGGTAAGAAACATGACGTAATTGTTTATGTTATTGTATATTTTATTGCAAACGTATTTCGTTTCGTTATAATCGAGTGGATTCATGGTTGATCCACGATAGATCGGATGTTCACGAAAATTTTGTTTGCAGCAAAAAATACATTGAAAATAACCAAGTTAGTTTAAAATCACTATCAATCACATAAATTCCTAAGATTATAATTTCACGTTCATATTCACGAGTTAGTGATCATTATAAAATCATACAAATTGTCAAGGAATCGGAGGTCATGGAGAAGATATTAATTTATTATAATGTACTACGAATGCAATTTGTAATCGCTAACTATAGGTAACTTATTTTGTAAAGCAACTCTCAGTACAGTCTCCATTGGAATATTACTTCGAAGTTAAGCTGTGATACGAACAAAATGTAATATTTTTCTTAAAAAATAAATAAATACTGTTACAATAGTGTATTTTTTCTTTGTCACATGTGGATAAAATATTAATCATATCCGAACAGAATTTAATCGTGATAAGACCAATAGGAAAAGTCAACCTGATACTATGGTAGATACAATTCAATTGAACATCAGAGATACATACTTTGACAATTTGAAAGCATTACGATGAGTAGCAACGTAATATAATAGGTATCATGCTACATAATCAATTATGAGTGAAAATTGAGGAAGTTTAAGAACTACGTACTATAAAACACATGCTGTTTGGCTCAATAGTGCTGAGGCAAATCTCATACCAATCATCAATAAGGGTCCTGGTCCTTAAGGTGTGACATTAAATCACTGCTTCCTTGCATTTCTAAAGTTTTCTTTGCAACTAGAAAATTACCTACTGAATAATTTTGTAAAACAGTTCCAGTAGTTAGAGAGATATATAGAATAGTAGATCGGCTTACTGTATTACCTACATGATGTTATTATCGCAGAAAAATATGATGTCCGTTTAGATTGAGGAGCCACATTTCGTATCTTAATGAAATTTATATAGGTATTTAGTAGTAAGTTTAAAAATTTTGTAGCCTCAATCCTCGATTTTGTAGTATTGAAAAAATCTACTTGGAAAATTATAAACGCGGAAAGAGGTCAACAAAAATTAAATGATAATCATTTTAAACTTAATATAAATGGTAAAATAACTACATCAGACTTCGAGGTCGCTAACGAATTTGAAAATTTTTTCTCCCAAATTCCTGTAGATTTGACAAAAACCCTAGGCTCTTCAACCCCCATTGCAGAATCTTTGTTAAAAGCAAACGTTCCTTGTTGTAACGTTATATTTAAATTCAGTAAAGTTAACCTAAACACTATCTTAAAAACTTTTAAATCTTTAAATATCAAGAAAACAGCTGACCTCTGGGGCATCTCTGTGTATTTAGTAAATTCTTTTATTGAAATGGTTGCTCCTGAACTAGTAATAATATTTAATAATTGTGTTGATAGTGGTGTGTTCCCTGATTTAATGAAATCTAGTAAATTAATTCCCCTGTTTAAATCGGGTAGTACTTCAGATCCGTCCAATTTCCGTCCCATTTCTGTACTACCTACATTTAGTAAAATTTTTGAAAAAATTATGCTTAATCAAATGCAAAATCACTTTAACGTTAATAAACTATTACATACAAAACAATTCGGTTTCACTCGTGGTCGGTCCACCACTGATGCCGGTATTAAAATATTAGAGTGTATATACAGGGCCTGGGATGAGTCATATGCTGCTTATGGTGTATTCTGCGACTTATCTAAGGCCTTCGATTGCGTTCAGCACCAGACTTTAATTAAGAAACTTGATCATTACGGAATCCGGGGGACGGCCTTGAATTTCGTCAATTCTTACTTAAGTGATAGGGTCCAGAAAGTAGTGATCAATGGTAAACAGTCACCTGGTTCTCCTGTAGCAATGGGGGTACCGCAGGGTTCAATTTTGGGACCTTTTCTTTTTCTAGTATATATTAATGATCTCCCTCACCTCATAAGAGACGACCACGAGGTAGTTTTGTTTGCTGATGACACTTCTTTAATATTTAAAGTTAAACGTGGACAGCGCGAACTTGACGATGTAAACATTGCCCTCTCTAGGATAGTCCACTGGTTTTGTGCTAATAATTTATTATTAAATGAAAATAAAACTAAATGTGTAAGATTCACCTTACCTAATGTAAGACTTGTTAAAACCAGTGTTAAGGTTAGGGATGATATAATAGAATTGGTCGATGACACTGTCTTTCTGGGCATAACGTTAGACTCCAAATTGCAATGGGGGCCTCATATCGGGAAAATTTCGGCCAGGCTTAGTTCAGCAGCCTATGCTGTCAAAAAGATCCGACAACTTACAGACATTAAAACGGCGCGTCTTGTCTACTTCAGCTACTTCCACAGTATCATGACATATGGCATACTACTGTGGGGTAACGCTGCCGATATTGAATGCATCTTTGTGTTGCAGAAGAGGGCTATCCGGACTATCTATGGAATGGGGTCTCGGGAGTCATTAAGAGATAAGTTTAAGCATATTAACATCCTTACAGTGTATTCACAGTATATTTATGAAATTTTATTGTATACCCACAAGAACAAAAGTAAATTTGTGAAAAATAGTGATAATCATAATCTAAACTTAAGAAATAAGGATAAACTGGCTGTTCCTAAATTTAGGCTTCATAAAGTGAGTAATTCTTTTGCGGGGAACTTTATTCGAATGTACAATACATTGCCAACCGAAATAGCAAATTTATCTGTCAATAAATTTAAAAAACTAATAAAAAGTAAATTGTGCCATAAAGCTTATTATAGTATTAATGATTTCTTAGATGACAAGGCGGCCTGGTTGTAACAACGTAACGAATTGCTCCTTTCTAAATAACTCTGTATTAGATTTAAGATGAAATATTTTGAAAAAAGCCGAGCTGAGTTTCTTGAGGGCTCTTCTCAGTCTCGTTGCATTTTGGAACCCTCGGTAGAGTCACACCAACTTCTGACGAATCTAAATAATTTTCTGAAAATTTCAAAGATAATAAACGTTATTATTATTATATCGTTTATTCATTTCTATTCTTATTTTATACATTTTTAAATACATTTATAAAAAACACAAATACATTTAAAAATATAAAAAATAGTGACCCACCAGTAGCGGAGTAGGACCCAAACTACCGGTGGTGGAGGCTACAGACTAAGAAACCTCCTAACAATACGGCACGTGTCGAGGATAACAGCCTTCTGAATCTGATTCTTGATCCAACAATCTAACGAGAGTCTCTTGAGATGTTGATCGAGACTCTTCGCTATTAATCCGTTTGCCGAAACGACCACCGGGACAATGATCGTCGAGTCTACGTCCCACATGGCGGTTATCTCGAAGGACAGATCGAGGTACTTACTAAGTTTGTCCTTCTCTGCCTTCACGAGATTCTCATCATGCGGGACGGCGATATCGACGAGCACTGCCCGACGCTGGGTCCGATCAACCAACACGATATCGGGCCTATTGGCAACAATAGTCCTATCCGTGATGATTGATCGGTCCCAGTAGAGCATTGCATGACCATTCTCAAGAACTGGCACTGGTGTGTACTTATAGTACGGTACTTCAAACTCAATAAGGCCATATTGAAGAGCAAGTTGCTGGTGGATGATCCTGGCTACTTGATTGTGCCTATGTAAGTACTCGGTGTTAGCTAGATACGAACAACCGGAAATAATATGGCGAAGTGATTCACCAGGACGGTGGCATGCTCGACAAATGTCGACCGTACCGTCCTTCATGATGTATTTCCGATAGTTGTTCGTCTTGATAACCTCATCTGCAATTGCACAGGCAAAACCTTCAGTTTCCCCAAAGAGGTCCCCAAAACGTAGCCAGTTCACCGAAGCGAGCAGGTCTACGTCGGGTCCTGTTAAGACCCGGTAGAACCGCCCGTGTAGCTCCTTACTCTTCCATACGTCCCTACGGTCTTCAGTACCTAGCACCTTTGGTTTACGCCAGTTCTCGTTAGCCAAGGAAAGAGGTGTTAGGCCCTTGTCAACCATCACGACATCGCAATGAATGTCACACCCGTTCTGTAGAAAGTAATTTCTCAGACTGCACACTTCACGGTTGTGGAGGTTCTTGGCATTCAAAAAGCCTCGACCCCCACACTTCCGCGGAATGTACAGTCTCATGACAGAAGATCGTGGGTGTAACATTCGATGCAATGTCAGTTGTTGACGGACTCGCCTATCCAGGGCGTCTAGTTCCGTTTGAGTCCACCTAAGTATGCCAAAGGAGTATAACAATAAAGGTATCACCCAACCGTTGAAACCCCGCATTTTGTTACCACCGGACAAAGAACTGTTAAGAACTTTTGTCAGGCGGCCAAAAAAACGTTCTTTCACCGATTTCTTAATATCCTCTACCGCTATACCCAATGACTCTGACATACCTAGGTATTTGTATGTTTCGGTCTCGGAGAGAGATCTGAGAGTTATTATCTCAGAAAGTTGTAAATTCGGTGAATTTACAACCTTCCCCCGTTGTACATGCATAACCGCACACTTATCAACACCGAACTCCATCTTAATGGCATTACTAAAAACTTCCGTAGTTTTTAATAATGTCACTAAATCTTGGTGCTTCAATGTGAACAGTTTGAGGTCATCCATGTACATCAGGTGAGATATAACCTCACCCCCTCTACGAAACCGATAGCCTAGCCCTGAATCCTTCAGCAATGTGCTAAGTGGATTCAGTGCTAAACAAAACCACAATGGACTCAAACTGTCGCCCTGGAATATCCCACGCTCGATCCTTATCAAGCCTTGCGGGTCAGAGGCGTGCCCACCACTACCTGGTTGACGAAGGACTGTGGTCCACTGCCCCATACACGAGACTAAGAAGGATTTAAGAGTCGGATTAATTTTATACAACTCTAAAATCCTCCTCAGCCATGAATGAGGCACCGAATCATAGGCCTTCTTGTAGTCAATCCAGGCAGTAGAGAGGACGCCCCTACTCCGCTTGACTTGTTGGCTAATGGCCATATCAATGAGGAGTAGCTCCTTAGTACCACGAGACCCAGCCCTACATCCATTCTGAGCGTTATCTAAGATATTATTAGATACTATGTGCGAGTTTATTTTACTTCTCAGAATAGATGTAAGGAGCTTGTAGATGGTAGGTAAGCAAGTGATGGGTCTATAGTTTTTAGGTTCCGTGGTACTACCTGATTTGTGGAGCAGGAAGGTGATGCCAGTGGTCATGAAAGCGGGTAAGGAACCAGACTCAAGGGCTTCTTGATACTGTGTTGCCAAGCGTTCATGCGAACTCTGAACCCAGTTTATCCAAAAGTTGTGCAATCCATCCGGCCCAGGACTTTTCCAGTTCGGGGTCGTACGGATTGCACAACTAACGTCTTCGGAGTCTATGGTAATAGACTCCATGGGTTCGATGATACTGCATTCACGCTCGACGACACGGATCCAGTCGCCCTCCGAATGTTCGACGGGTACCGACCATATGTCACGCCAAAATTGATTCATGGTGTGAGCATCTGGCAGTTGTCCGTCGCTCAAACGTTGTCCAGTTCCCTCCCACTCTCGGTACACCTTCCTTTGGTCACTTTGGAAAATGCGATTCTGCCAGTATCTATTTACACGCTCTCTATAACGACGGATACGGCTTGCCCATGCATACACTTTCTGTTTCAGAAAGTCAATACGTTCCGTGACATTGGCTAAGTATTGCTGGGGACGAATACCGGTCCCAGCAAATGCCTGAGTCACGAAACGCATGACCCGGGGACGACTATTTCCCCGGCTGAAAGAGATAAGCTTTGCAATAAGAGTCCTAAATGTGCCGATACGTCGCTCGATTCTTGCCTGCCATACGGGAACACCATCCGGTCGTGGTGCACGGTTAACTTCAGGGAATTTAACGCGTGCAACACGACAAGCGGCAATCGCTCCACCGTAAAGGATCGAGTGAGTATCAAGCAAATCACTACTAGTCCGTAAGTACGGTTCTAGCAATGCATTTAGGGCTCCCATCAACGCCAGATTTCGCTTATGCATTGGCAAGCGTGGTAGCCGCGGTCTAGAATTAGGTATAAACCTATACTGCGAGATCACATCTTCCAAAGTACTCCTCAATTGCTCGCTTACCTGGATAGACGTATCACTCGTATCATTTCCTGCGTCGAGTGCGGGTTCCGCTAACGTCGCACTTGTAGCAACCGTCTGTGTCACAGGTGACGGTGCTCTCGTTGACACTGGAGCTGTACGAGTAGATAATACTTCCAGGCGTAGTCGATCAAGCACAGATTGATCCAACAACTTACATCGTTGGATAGCCCGCACTTGATCCGATAGTCGTTGGATGGCAACGGTAATTGTTGGTTCAAGAGCCTGAAACAAAGGAAGCATCCTTGAACGATACGCAGTCAGGTTGGTTTCCCCATCTGTAGCCTCATAATATGCCCGCATAACGTTTTCATTGATGGATGAAGTCCATCGCATGCGGTGCACAATACCACCGGTAGTGGGGACCCTACTCGAAGCTGGTAGGCTTCGGGGCCCCAAACTGCTCGGCGGCCGGCCTCTCCCTCGCCGGCGTACAGGTGTTGGCGACGACGGCGGAGAGAAATACTCGTCACTTGAAGAGCTCGACGCCTCAGCGAGCACCTGTGTCAGCGATGTGCGGTCCGGTGCCTGCGAGGCGGAGTTTAGTGACGAGTCCGGGGGTGTTATTTGCGCATTATTATTATTATATCGTTTATTCATTTATATTCTTATTTTATACATTTTTAAATACATTTATAAAAAACACAAATACATTTAAAAATATAAAAAATAGTGACCCACCAGTAGCGGAGTAGGACCCAAACTACAGGTGGTGGAGGCTACAGACTAAGAAACCTCCTAACAATACGGCACGTGTCGAGGATAACAACCTTCTGAATCTGACTCTTGATCCAACAATCTAACGAGAGTCTCTTGAGATGTTGATCGAGACTCTTCGCTATTAATCCGTTTGCCGAAACGACCACCGGGACAGTGATCGTCGAGTCTACGTCCCACATGGCGGTTATCTGGAAGGACAGATCGAGGTACTTACTAAGTTTGTCCTTCTCTGCCTTCACGAGATTCTCGTCATGCGGGACGGCGATATCGACGAGCACTGCCCGACGCTGGGTCCGATCAATCAACACGATATCGGGCCTATTGGCAACAATAGTCCTGTCCGTGATGATTGATCGGTCCCAGTAGAGCAATGCACGACCATTCTCAAGAACTGGCACTGGTGTGTACTTATAGTACGGTACTTCAGACTCAATAAGGTCATATTGAAGAGCAAGTTGCTGGTGGATGATCCTGGCTACTTGATTGTGCCTATGCAAGTACTCGGTGTTAGCAAGATACGAACAACCGGAAATAATATGGCGAAGTGATTCACCAGGACGGTGGCATGCTCGACAAATGTCGACCGTACCGTCCTTCATGATGTATTTCCGATAGTTGTTCGTCTTGATAACCTCATCTGCAATTGCACAGGCAAAACCTTCAGTTTCCCCAAAGAGGTCCCCAAAACGCAGCCAGGTCACCGATGCGAGCAGGTCTACATCGAGTCCTGTTAAGACTCGGTAGAACCGCCCGTGTAGCTCCTTGCTCTTCCATACGTCCTTACGGTCTTCAGTACTTAACACCTTTGGTTTACGCCAGTTCTCGTTAGCCAAGGAAAGAGGTGTAAGGCCCTTGTCAACTTTCACAACATCGCAATGAATGTCACATCCATTCTGTAGGAAGTAATCCCTGAGACTGCACACTTCACGGTTGTGGAGGTTCTTGGCATTCAAAAAGCCTCGACCCCCCCACTTCCGTGGAATGTACAGTCTCATGACAGACGATCGTGGGTGTAACATTCGATGCAATGTCAGTTGTTGACGGACTCGCCTATCCAGGGCGTCTAGTTCCGTTTGAGTCCACCTAAGTATGCCAAAGGAGTACAACAATAAAGGTATCACCCAACCGTTGAAAGCCCGCATTTTGTTACCACCGGACAAAGAACTGTTAAGAACTTTTGTCAGGCGGCCAAAAAAACGTTCTTTCACCGATTTCTTAATATCCTCTACCGCTATACCCAATGACTCTGACATACCTAGGTATTTGTATGTTTCGGTCTCGGTGAGAGATCTGAGAGTTATTATCTCAGAAAGTTGTAGATTCGGTGAATTTACAACCTTCCCCCGCTGTACATGCATAACCGCACACTTATCAACACCGAACTCCATCTTAATGGCATTACTAAAAACTTCCGTAGTTTTTAATAATGTCACTAAATCTTGGTGCTTCGGTGTGAATAGTTTGAGGTCATCCATATACATCAGGTGAGAAATAACCTCACCCCCTCTACGAAACCGATAGCCTAGCCCTGAATCCTTCAGCAATGTGCTAAGTGGATTCAGTGCTAAACAAAACCACAATGGACTCAAACTGTCGCCCTGGAATATACCACGCTCAATCCTTATCAAGTCATGCGAATCAGAGGCGTACCCACCACTACCTGGTTGACGAAGGACTGTGGTCCACTGCCCCATACACGAGACTAAGAAGGATTTAAGAGTCGGATTAATTTTATACAACTCTAAAATCCTCCTCAGCCATGAATGAGGCACCGAATCATAGGCCTTCTTGTAGTCAATCCAGGCAGTAGAGAGGGCGCCCCTACTCCGCTTGACCTGTTGGCTAATGGCCATGTCAATAAGGAGTAGCTCCTTAGTACCACGTGACCCAGCCCTATATCCATTCTGAGCGTTATCTAAAATATTGTTAGACATTATGTGTGAATTTAATTTACTTCTCAGAATGGATGTAAGGAGCTTGTAGATGGTAGGTAAGCAAGTGATAGGTCTATAGTTTTTAGGTTCCGTGGTACTACCTGATTTATGGAGCAGGAAGGTGATGCCAGTGGTCATAAAAGCGGGTAAGGAACCAGACTCGAGGGCTTCTTGATACTGTGTTGCCAAGCGTTCATGCGAGCTCTGAACCCACTTTATCCAAAAGTTGTGCAATCCATCCGGCCCAGGACTTTTCCAGTTCGGGGCCTTACGAATTGCACAACTAACATCTTCGGAGTCTATGGTAATAGACTCCATGGGTTCGATGATACTGCATTCACGCTCGACGACACGGATCCAGTCGCCCTCCGAATGTTCGACGGGCACCGACCATATGTCACGCCAAAATTGATTCATGGTGTGAGCATCTGGCAGTTGTCCGTCGCTCAAACGTTGTCCAGTTCCCTCCCACTCTCGGTACACCTTCCTTTGGTCACTTTGGAAGATGCGATTCTGCCAGTATCTATTTACACGCTCTCTATAACGACGGATACGGCTTGCCCATGCATACACTTTCTGTTTCAGAAAGTCAATACGTTCCGTGACATTGGTTAAGTATTGCTGGGGACGAATAATACCGGTCCCAGCGAATGCCTGACTCACGAAACGCATGACCCGGGGACGACTATTTCCCCGGCTAAAACAGATAAGCTTCGCAATGAGAGTCCTAAATGTGCCGATACGTCGCTCGATTCTTGCCTGCCATACGGGCACACCACCCGATCGTGGTGCACGGTTAAATTCAGGGAATTTAACGCGTGCAACACGACAAGCGGTAATAGCTCCACAGTAAAGAATCGAGTGGGTATCGAGCAAATCATTGCTAGTCCGTAAGTACGGAGCTAGCAACGCATTCAGGGCTCCCATCAACGCCAGATTTCGTCTATGCATGGGTAAGCGTGGTAGCCGTGGTCTAGAATTAGGTGCAAACCTATATTGAGAGATCACATCTTCCAAAGTACTCCTTAATTGCTCGCTTACCTGGACAGATATATCACTCGTATCATCTCCCACGTCGAGCACGGTATCAACTAAAGTGGCATTAGTTGCAACCGTGTGTGTAGCAGGTGACGGTGCTCTCGTTGACGCTGGAGCTGGTCGAGTAGATAACACTTCCAGGCGTAGTCGATCAAGCACAGGTTGATCCAACAACTTGCATCGTTGGATAGCCCGCACTTGATCCGATAGTCGCTGGACGGCAACGGTCATTGTTGGTTCAAGAGCCTGAAACAAAGGGAGCATCCTTGAACGGTACCCAGTCAGGTTGGTTTCCCCTTCTGTAGCCTCATAATATGCCCGCATGACGTTTTCATTGATGGATGAAGTCCATCGCATGCGGTGCACAATACTACCGGTAGTGGGGACCCTACTCGAAGCTGGTAGGCTTCGGGGCCCCAAACTGCTCGGCGGCCGGCCTCTCCCTCGCCGGCGTACAGGTGTTGGCGACGTCGGCGGGGAAAAATACTCATCACTTGACGATGAACTCGACGCCTCAGCAAGCACTTGTGTCGCAGGAGTGCGGTCCAGCGCTTGCGAGGCGGAGCTAAGTGATGAGTCCGGGGGTGTTATCTGTGCATTTTTACTCCTGGCTCTTGTTATCATCACTATCCATAATCATTCATAATATTTATTTTCTCGTAACATTCTGATATTTTGATAGTTGACGTTTGTCAAAACTTCGCTTCATATTTGCACTTTGGTATTCTTGTAATAAATTGTGAAATATAATATTTATGGACTTTTTGGTGATATAATTTAGAAATCAGTAAGAATTTTAAAAATTGAGGAAGATATTTGAGATAAAAATATTAAAATTTTTATTGATGAAAATGACGTATGTACAGATGTCCAGAGTTGCCAGTTTTTTATTATTATTATTTTTTTTATTATTATTATTATTGTATAATACTTCAAAAGTTATAAGAACATAAAGGTGGCTCCTCAATCTAAATGTTTAGACTGAGGAGCCTCGTCATAACTGGGAAAATCATGGATGAATATTTACCAAAATTAGGTATGATTTAGTAGTATTCGAGAGTAGTAAGTAGACAAAATCTGAGTTTTGTAGTATTAAAATTAAAAAAGTTATCATACATTATATGTGGCTCCTCAGACCATTACTTACGAGTGGTCATTTTTCATAGAAGGAGTCGTACAATTAATGCGCAATTTCTTGGTCATTTAGTAGTAAGTAAATTAGTTTTGTAGGATAAGATTCAGTAATTAATTATGAGTGGATTAGGAGATATGGCACATTTTAACTGGCTCCTCAATTGAGACGCTTAAAAAAATATATTTGCCTCTAATCTATATACTTGTAACGAAATTTGTAACAAACACATCAATATTTAGTATAAATTTATACTAAATGCCCGTTATAATTCTGCCATAAAAAAGTACATATTTACGAACTTATTAGCTATTCTATAATTTCCCTACAAATTATTTCGTAGGGTGTCCATGAAAATATTAGTCCAGAAATATTATTAATATTTATATATAAAAATAAGGCCAAGTGTGAGTCTATTAAAATTTAAACTTTCTAACTATCACGGTTCATGAGATACAGCCCAAGACAGACGCACGGACAGTGAAGTCTCAGTAATAGGGCTAATTATTATATTTCTGTATTTGCAAGCAATAAGTTCTTCTACTACTGTTAAGTATTTAGGCAAGTATACTTAAATCACAAAAACTTAAATGTCATCGCCAGGACTCGAACACGTGGCTTAACAAGGGGAATGGTCTGACCACTTAGCTAAAATGAGCAATACCAACTTCATCAAATCTTTAGATTTCTAGATCGAGCTATTTATTACCAGTACAACAATTTTGACATTAAAAAAGGGTTCCGTAATATTATTCAAAGTAACTCCGATACTGGGTTCAAAGCGACCATAAAATCACCGTGTATAAGTAATGTATTGCGACGATTTCAGTTCCTGTGATTAGATTCGATGGGCTTAGATGATATTTTATGATCATCCATACATAAATACAAATTTAAAACTGACAGACTACTACGGTGGTGTGGTCGGTAGTGCATCCGCTCTCGACGCCGGAGTCTCGGGTTCGATTCCCGGTCGGGACAAACTTTGTATGATGACACGTTTGTACCGAAGTCTGGGTGTTTCCTATGTATAATAATCGCTTATTTACCACCGTTCACCTCCTATTTCTAGTACTCATATCACAAGCTCTGCTTAGTGGGGTGCTTCGGTCAGTTCCTCCACGTGGTGCACCCCGGGCAAAGGCAGTGGCTGCAACTCTGCGGCAACATACCGCAGAGTAGTAGCTACTACGGCTAATTCTGACCAAAGTGGGGGTCTTGCCGCCTCGCATGAGGAACGCAGACCCACCACGACGGGGGCCTTGCGAGGCCCAGGTCTTTCCGCCGACACTCTGCAGAGCAGAGTGCTGCTGTGCGGAGAAACCATCGGGGCGACGGGTCCGACATCACTGAGCTCATCAGCGGTGTCGGACACGGTCTCGTAGAGACCACCGTTCGGCCGAACCCGGTTCTTCGGAACCGCGAGGAAGAAAACCTCGTTAAAAAATCACCAATGGGGCGGGCGGAATGGTCTTGTAAAGACCCCCGCCCGGCCCAGCCGTAATCCTGAACTGACAGAACCGGTGGCCCCTCAGGGCCGCGAGGATGAACACCTCTATAAAAAATTAACCCAATCCCAAGCTCTGATACCCGGTGAGGGGATGAATCGTGCAGGGGAGCTGTCACGCCTAGGGTGTCACCCGTCGACGGACGTTAAACAAACAAAAATGGCTTTGCAAAATACGCAGAATAATATTACCCAACGGGGAACTGGAGAGGATAACTCCCTCCACGAACACCCGGCTGTGACTGATGCGGGGCTCAGGCCCGGCACCAGTCACAGCGACCCCCATAAGGTATTTGGGAGGGGTCAACAAAGCCCGACAGGCCAGGGGGTGTGCCTCAAAACCACCCCCCAAACCGACGTGGAGGTCGCGTCGACCGCAGCTGGGAATGAGTCCGTTCCCAGCCGCAAGGAGACTCAGGGTTCCTCCTTTTGAAAAACTCCAGGCAAGAGGACCCTAGAGAAGAGGACGCCGAAGGCGAAAATCTGACGAAAATAGAAAATCTGTATCATAAATCAATTTTTTAGTTTTTTATATTACTGTCTCATAACCATAGGCTTTATATCATCAAATTTTGAAATCATAATTCGTACTTTTCGACCTCAGATTAGATAAAATAAATTTCTAAAATCATTCATCCTGTTTTCATTCATATAACATGGTCACCCTTAATAGCAAATTCTTAAGGAATATCGAAAAGTAATTTGGCTTTTAAATACCAAGTGATACAATGTTGTTGTGTACATGTGTATTTAGTAGAAATTTATACTAAATGTTAGTGTATCTAGTTTTTGATTCTGTTGTGATCTCAGGTAGCTACAGTCAATTATTCATTATGTAGAACGTCTGGATTGAGGAGCCAGTTAAAATGTGCCATATCTCCTAATCCACTCATAATTAATTACTGAATCTTATCCTACAAAACTAATTTACTTACTACTAAATGACAAAGAAATTGCGCATTAATTGTACGACTCCTTCTATGAAAAATGACCACTCGTAAGTAATGGTCTGAGGAGCCACATATAATGTATGATAACTTTTTTAATTTTAATACTACAAAACTCAGATTTTGTCTACTTACTACTCTCGAATACTACTAAATCATACCTAATTTTGGTAAATATTCATCCATGATTTTCCTAGTTATGACGAGGCTCCTCAGTCTAAACATTTAGATTGAGGAGCCACCTTTATGTTCTTATAACTTTTGAAGTATTATACTACAAAATCGAGGACTGAGGCTACAAATTTTTTAAACTTACTACTAAATACCTATATAAATTTCATTAAGATACGAAATGTGGCTCCTCAATCTAAACGGACATAAAATATGGTCACCAAATTGTAAGAAAAACGTAAACTTACATTTAATAAAAGTGTTATAAGATTATAATTATATTTATTGGTGCGTCGTCGTGCTCTATAAAGATAACAATTTACAATAAGTGAACCGAACAATACTTGCTAAATCATTCTATCACATATCTGATACGCATTCCTTGTGCCGGATTAACTATCATTCATTAGTATCTAACATAGCTTACTAAGCGGGTTGCTAATAGTTCAAATAATCAATATATTAAAATAAGGATATTAATTTAAATTATGAATGAAAAGTGATCGTAAATATGACTTCAAGTATAGAAAACAGAGTATACGACTACAACCATGTTGAACCTACGGAAACAGATCCCCTTAAACAAGAAGCTGAAAATGAAAAGACTGACAAAAGTTTCAAAGAGAAAGTAACACATGTACTTGCAAACGTAACTGTGGAGCCATGTGTCTTTATATTTGTGACCGCGACAATGTTAAATATAATGGCCTCACAAAACCTCCAATTAGAGAAAGCATGTCGAGTGAATTTAAACTTCACAACAGAAATATGTGATTCCTTAAAAATACAGATTAGTGGGACCCAGAATGAATACGAAAGAGAAACTCAAATATTACTAGCACGAGCACTTACATGGAGAACCTATTTAACTGCAACGCTACCATGTATCTTCGCTATTTTTATTGGTTCCTTTTCTGACAGAACAGGACACAGAAAAATATTTTTGTTTATACCTGTAGCAGGAATGTTTATTTTGTGCATTAACAACATGATCAATGTGTATTTTTTCTATGAAATTTATTTAGAAATTATGATTCTTACTGAATCTATTATTGAAGGATTGTCGGGCAGTTGGTGTATTTGTTTCACCACAGCCTTTGCATACATTTCCACTATTACAACCCTTAAAAATAGAACCTTTAGGATGGGATTACTTGGCTTCTGCATAACAGTTTCATTTCCGATTGGATTGGGTACTAGTGGAATTTTATTGAAAACATTTGGCTACTATGGAGTTTATGGGATAGCCGCCTCTTTGTTTTTACTTGATATAATCTACATAGTTTTTGTACTCAAGGATCCAAAAAGAACCAATGATCAGAAAAAAGTAAGTTTTATTTGTTACTTTTTTACACACACAAAGTCATGTCTTTATACCCGATGGGGTAGGCACAGCCGTTTTATCCCCCAATTTTTACCTATTGCCGTATCCAAGGGATATAAACATATTTGCCAGAGTCGCGCTAGCAGCAGGTGCACTGACATCACTAATACTTGGTTTCCAGAGATGGCAATAGAGCCCCTTAATAATTTTCGTCTACATAAAAGTTTTGGTTTAATGTTACCATAGTTTTTCTTTTTAGGTTATATGTCAAACCAGGGTTCTCCTTAGGCCAGGGCTCCAGTGTGCAGGAGATGATGACTTCTTTACTGATCTTTATAGAGTTTATTATTCTTCTTCAAAACAAAAAATTATAGAAATGGTCATTTTTATTTCCTCAGCATGATCGCCAAGGCTGTTGTCACTTACTTCGTATTCTCTTCAGTATGTCAAATGTGAAAGATACTGTAAGTGTTATTACGAAAAAGACAGCCAATAATAGAAGACCAAAGATATGTATTTTCTTAACAGTAATGACTGTACTCTTTGGACCAATGTATGGTAAATATAATTATGACCTTTTGTATACTAAGTAAATTATGAACTTTATCGTTCACTATCACCATTTCATGACTTAACAGCAACTATTGTTTTTTTTTAAATGCTATTTTTATCAAGGCAAGTATAGACTAGCAACTACAACAACAATGAGCCGCTCTTGTATATAATTATAAATCACACTTTTAAGCATGAAACTTAGCTTATATTATTATTACCGGTATCGTTTCATTCATAAAAACACTACATAAAAATACTCGATTCTCGATAGACATGATCGAGCACCCTTAGCATCACTAAATTATTCATTTATATATTTATTCATTCACACTAGGTACATGTCATACTTATATGAGTGGATTCAAATATTTGAATTTGTATTAGTGTAATAAGATTTACTGTATTCTATTATATTCTAGATGCCGTAAACTCTATATTTAAACCCTTATCTATAAGTCTATTACCTATGATAATAGATGACCTACGTCGAAAGCTGAACAGATTTAAACGTATTATGTACATCAATACATTCTTACTTTGTAGAAACTAGGAAAATTATGACATAACTACTTCGACGATAGGCAATAGAGGTGTTGATAATGCAGGAGTGCATTATTCTAGGAATCACTGATGGCTTTGTATCATAAAATAATTTATTATGGTTCAATCATATTTTTTTTTTTTTTTTTTTTTTTTTTTTTTTTTTTTTAATATTTAGGTCGACAAATTGACGCCACTCGCCTGATGGTAAGCTGAGGCGATGTCTGGCAATTGAGGGCGACTCTCACAGTACACAGGAATACTATAGAGAGTGGCCCTCAATTGCCAGACGTCGCCTCAGCTTACCATCAGGCGAGTGGCGTCAATTTGTCGACCTAAATATAAAAAAAAAAAAAAAAAAAATCAATCATATTACCAAGAAAACTATACCTACATACTTTATAATAATTTTCAACAAAAATGTATTAGTTTACCCTTTTGTACACTAATATTCTATTGAATCTCTATCCCATGCAAATAAATATGGGGTTGTTCTGTATTACGCCTACATTCGGTTATTTTTCTAGCGATTGTTATTTACGTACAGTTCTCAATTGATTGATATTCGATACAATAGATACATAACTCAAATTTCTCTTCGATTTTTCCTGACTCCCGGAATTTACAAAACTACAAGAAGTGTTTTTTTTATCTTTATTATATTGTTATTTAACTCAAGATTATACAATAAAGTATTACCGACAATGTTGATGTGTCATATCAACATTGTCGGTAATAGTTTAAAAAAGTTTATCTTTGAAACCTTAACAATTTAGTTAAAGGACAAACGCTTATAAATAACACACTGAGTTCACGTGCTATGATTATAGTACCTACCTTTGTCTGTTGATGATTATTTATTCCTATTGTTAATCACTGCTACGATAGTCAAAGTCATAGTCAAGCCGACTAGAAAGGTTCCCAAAACACTGCCCTGTATTGCCCCAGCATTTACATCAATAAATCTGTTATTCGTTTCAGGTGAAATATCCGTTATGTACATGTCTGTAAGGTACAGATTTGGATGGGATGAAGTCCAGTACAGTATGTTTCAGGCATATAATTTTATCATACATAGCATTGGTGAGTGAGTTTTGACAGTTGCAAACAATCACACCCTACATTCTTAATTTTATAACGAACTAGAAAACGAATAAGGATCTATTACGGTGCCCAATTTAGACCTTAAGGTCCGGTTAGACCGACATGTCCTTAAGGTTATACCTCCGAGGGTGTACCCAGGACGCTCGGCAATAGACGTTAGGGCGGAATTAATAAAAACTCTAACACCAATCTAAAAATCATTTGCAAAACATAGTTGTTCCGGCGAACTTCCTACCGCCCCACATTTTTAAACCTTTTAAACCTTCCCTGAATTTGAAGAAATATTTCAAGACTAAAAATTACGTTAAAAAAACCGACTTCAAAATCTAAAAGCTATTAAATAACTTCATAAATATTTTATTTAATACACCTTTATGCAAACCTATAATACCTTTAATATTAATAAAAACTATTATTTACATGGGCTACATATGATAGGTTTGAAATCGTTAAAATTTGGAATGAATTGAATGATGATTGGCATCCAATATCCAAGCATCCGTGGAACATACAACTTGCAGTAATGCCGAAATATTGGAAGCTCTATAAAATAACGTAATTCCTGTTTGTAATAAAAGTTATAGTGAAAATAGCTATGTCGGTTTAGCATCATAATTGTCAACTTCAACTAGGTAAATATATTAATTAAATATTACTTATAAAGTATTTTATCAATTGGTGACAACTGCACAATAACCTTTCTGTAGTTCTTTTGGTAGTAAGTGAACATACCGCTAGACGAGGTGAGGGACCTTTTTATAATACGAGTATCTTATCTCCTTCAAGGTCAATTCACTTTTCTTCGCTATCCCTAAATCATTAGGTAATTTCACACCCCATGTCTGTTTAACTGTTTGCTATAAACCATGGACCTATTATAAGAGACCTCTTATAATATGTATCTCTATCCTATAAACTCAACTTATTCTGATCGAATATCAATGCGATTTTCAACTATAAGCGGAGAGTAATAAAATAAAGAATTGTGTTATTAACCCGTAAAACCGAGAAGAATCAAGGTTGATTCGTAAATTATTTAGAGATAATGAAATATGTTGTTAATTGAAGTCCTTTTATACATTATTAGTCAATTGACGCCCATTTTGCATTGGTCTCCCCCAACGAACGCCACAACATTCGGTCTTGTGATGTCCATATGCAGCGGCTTCTCGCGACCCGCACGATGTCATCGGCCTACTTTGTCTACCTCACGTTATTAATATTGCCCTATTTTGCCCTATTTTTATTTTAAAATAAAATTTAATATTGTTTTATTGACTTAGTACTACTTACAGGTAAGTTTGGCTTGATATTGGGACTATAATAATATCACCTAGTACAAAATTATCTTGTTTCAGGTACGACATTTTCAGTGATAGTGTTTGCGAAATATCTTGGATGGCACGATTCTGTTTTGGGTATTATATCCTCTCTGAGTAAAATATCTGCCTCATTTGTCTATGGCTTTGCTAAAACAGGATCTATTTTTTATATCGGTAGGTAAACCTTTGGCACAAAATTACTAGGATTGCTACATGAATTTGCAGTTTAAATTTTGAATAAAAATACAAATAAACTAATTACTATATTTATACTGTCTCAGTGGCGTAATCGGTTAAACGTCCTGTGTGAGACTGCTACCTCAGATTTACCGGGTTCAACACCCGGGACGGATCAAATATTTGTATAATAGGAAAATATTTATTTGGAAGTTTGTGTGTTACTTATACTTTTAGTTTGGTGATGTGTCTAGATGGTGTTATGACTGTGTAATATTATCTTAATAAATAATGCTCAAATGTATAGTATGTGTTTATACACAATGTTTTAAGGCGTTTTCAAACTGTTTACAACAAAACAATTCCAAAGTTATGGTCTAGAACAATCTAGTCATCCACTTGGATGAAAACTGTTACTAGACTAGATGGTTCTTAGGTCTATACTAATATTCTTAGGACTATATATTCTTAGGGCAATAAAAAAACCCGTCTGTTTGTCGGTTAGGTGGCAATATATTCAAAATAGACGGAACCTTTTCATTAATCGAAAGACGGAATATTGTTATTCAAGTTTTGATTCTAGCAGAAATTAATAACTACTGAATATTTTTATCTATTTTAGGACCAATACTTGAAATATTTAATGGCACTGCAATGTTAGCAGTAAGGTCTATATTGTCAAAAACAGTGGAACCAGATGAACTAGGTAAGAATTCACTATTTTCTCATGTTGTCTAAATTTTACCTTTATTATATTATGAAGAAAAGGTGTATTTAATAAAGTTATCAAAAAGTTATGTATGATACTTGTAACACCTAAAAAGTTTATTTTCCTGTTACCTGTTTCATAATTTGCCTGAATATTATTGGTACCTATATGGCGATCTAACAAAGTATTTAACTTAAGGATTTTTACATACACGAATAGTTTGGTGTCATATTTGTAAACTGACGTGAACGCCGGACACAAACTAGTTACTAAACAGTAGCGACACTTGACAGATTAATAAATCTAACAATAAATCTAACTTTTGCAGGTAAACTCAGCTCCCTCATAGGTCTGGTAGAGAATCTGATGCCGTTGATATACGTCCCGATGTACCTCAGAGTATATTCAGCTACAATGGAAGTGTTGCCCGGAGCTGTGTTTCTGTTAGGATCTCTGCTTACACTCCCAGCTGTTGCTGTAATGGGGTAAGTATATTGTTGGGAAACCAACATGTAATTTACCAACGGTATGGTCAAATTGACCTTTAGCCATATCGGTGTTAGTACATAAGAACGTGTGTGGTGGCAACACTGCAGAAATATGTATCCGTTCTCTTCTCTCGTGTACGTGGTTCAATATAGACGTGTGAAAGTTGTACGCTGTTGTTTCACTGGATCTGCCCCTATATACATCATAATACAGTCCACTACAACTCCACCTGGGCACGGCTATTAGGAGAAGGCTATATTTCCTCCCTAAGGCCAATTTTTTCCTACATATATCACTCAGCTAATATTGTGAGTGTTTGTGTGATTGAACTCCTTTACGTTCAAACGAAAATCAATTGTATATAGAAGGAGGCAAGTTCATCGTAACGCCACCATGACTATCAAAACTTTATGCCAATCAAAATTAGGGCAAAAACCATTGGTCTAAATGATATTATTGCGTATTTTATTTAAATATGTCAAATGTATGTCAAAGTATTTTAAATTATGACAAAAGAAATGTCGAACTAGTTATGCCAAATTAAATTAGGACAAAATGAAGGCTAGAAGAGAATACCCGGGTTTCCCGAACTACCCGGACAAGGGTATTGCCAGACATGCACAGATACCTAATGGTGGAGTGAAATTAAAATGAGGCAGTATTGTGGCTCAGACCAATAAAAGTACTTTTTTATGAAGTAGAACCTATAAGAGATGATTTGCGATAAATTTCATAAACGCCTAAAACATTAAAAGTCTTATTTTTATCTTTACAGTTGGCTATTTTACGACCACAGAAAAAAGTTACGCGAGTCGAAGTCGAGCAAGAAACCTGGTTTAGAATAGTTGAAAATGATATTTTTACAGTTACGATATTATCAAAATGTGATAGAGAAATCATTCATGCGTTTGCAGTTTTATTACATTTACAGTACTAGGTTTATTTGGAACATCGATTATGTCATAGGAAAACATAAGACCCGTTTGTAGTTTACTAGAATCTATCGAGTTACATCCGTCAACAATAATAAATACTTCAGAAAGATTTTTTATGCAATTCAAGGTAAAAGTAATGTAAAAATAGCCACTATTATTTTTGTTAAATAATAAAATACGATAGGTATGTAAGGTTTTTAATTTTATTTCTCTTTTAATATAACCTATATAACAAAACTGTAAGCTTTTAACTTTATTTCTCTTTTAATATAACCTATATAACAAAACTGAAAAGTTTAAAATAATATTATTCAACTGCTCAATAGTGCACTTATGATAGTGGTAATTCTAAGATTCAAAGATTCAAAAGTTTTAGTCATGTAAGTCATAAGACACTTACGGAAGTTAAAAAGAGATTATACTCATACGATAGATTTACTATTCATTTATTGTAAGATTCGTAAAGTAACAGGTAGAGCCTGTGAGTAAGATTCTGGCAAGAATTCGAGATTGAAGAAATTGAGACTTGAATCGTTTACTAAGTGAAACCCGAGCACCTAAACCATAAATACTCGTAGATCGTATTGCTCGCTTTGGAACAACAAAACTAGTTTCAATATCAGGAGCGTTGTCCCAAAGCAGAATACCGTTAGACATGATGCTGTAAAAGTAGCTGAAATTTACTAATCTAGCGGTATTAAAATCTGTAAGCTGCCTTATTTTATTGTCTCAATAATGAACAGACTAACGACCGACGGCGACGGTTTCAGTATTCGGTGGTAAGGGCGCTGTTTGATTATATAAATTTTGCAAGTATGACGTCACATGTGTAACACATAAAACTTGCACTTGCATACAACAAACTTACTTGACGTGCATAATGGAATTAAGAATAAGAAGACTGAACAAAACAGAAATAAGTTCAGTTTCATGCAACAAACTATCTTATTTGCAGTTGAGCTATTTACAGTTCCAAAGGTCTGTTGGTCAAGGATGTGTTGTTGGTGGAAATTAACTTTCCAAAGAAAAACCTTCTTATTTTTTCTAAATTTAATTTGGATCTTTAATAGTAGGTTCGATGTATGTATGAAAGGAGTGACTGAATAGATGACGCGTGACAGGGATGTGTGTAGAATGATTACATTCATGTTGCACCGACCCAAATAATTGGGATAAGGGCAGGCAGATGATGATGTAGGAATGTTACTACTACAATTTCCAAGATTCAAATTACCTCAACAGCCTAATGACAGTTCATCAGCTACTGAGGGACAATACGAAAAAATATTAGTAGAATTTAATATTAAATAGTTCAAAAAGACAAATTCATATTCTTATTTGTTTACCATCCAGACAGGTAATAAATATTTCCTGCAAATTGACATAATTGCCTCGCATTTGAGCGTAATAGAATAACAAGCCTCCTGAGTCTCGACTTGCCCTCTACAATGAACCTAATTGACCTAAGTACTTTTAATAAGGAGCTTGGAGGTTGTGATAATATTGAATGTGTCCATTATATTAACAGAAACCTACCTCAGGTTAATAATTATTTTTCCTTGCCCCATCCCATTCAACTCAAAAGCGACACCCCTGGAACACACGAGGGGCGTCGGACTCCTCAGGGCCACGGTCCTATCAGTATTTTGCTTGGCTTTGTACTTACGGTTTTTTTTTCTCTCCACTTGGAGGAACACATTTTATGAGGAAGTTTAAAATTAAACAACATGTATTAGAAATTTTAAATAACTTTACTTAGGTAGATAAACAATAAGATTTTAGGAACTGCTTATCATAAACAACTCAAGATTGGGTTTACAAATAACATAATATGTATTAAATATTATTTATAACACATCATCAGAGTATACAATTGAAACACAAATATTAACTGTTTATGAGTACTATCAGTTTTATATATCATTCGGTCTAGTAGCACCTTACAGGCAAGGCCAGTTTTGGGCCAGGATGGATGTCAACAACGTCTTAAAACAAAAAGATGATGAAGAGGTTATTTGTAAGGAACAAAGAGAAGAGCGTAAAAGTGATCAATCAAACGAATTAACTCCTCTAAAACTAAATAAAGAGAAAGATGCACTATCCAAAATAATACAACCAAAACAAACAGTGAAAAAGAAATTGACACTTAGAGAAAAATTTAAAGAACTTAAAGATAATGTTACCGTAGAACCAATAATGGCCTGTTACGTTATACCTAGCATTCTCACATCGTTGGCTGTACAAAATTTATGCTTAGAAAAAGCATGCCGAGTTAATTTAAACTATACTCGTGAAGTCTGTGATGCTTTGACGTTGAGACAAACCGAAAATTACACGATGTATGAAGACGAAGTACAAATTTTAGTCGCAAAAATCCAGGCGTGGAAAAACATAATTCACACTACACTTCCAATAATGCTGGTTCTTTTCGTAGGTGCTTGGAGTGACAGAACTGGAAACAGAAAAGCATGTATTTTGATACCGATATTTGGAGAATTTTTATCATGTCTTGGTTTCATCTTAAATACTTATTTTTTCTACGAATTACCTGTTGAAGTAGCTGCAATTACTAATTCTATATTCCCTGCACTTACTGGTGGGTGGTTTACATGCTTCATTGGCGTATTTAGCTACATTAGTGATATAACAACCACAGAGAACAGGACTTTTAGGGTAGGAGTAGTGAATATGTTAATGTCACTAGCATATCCTATAGGAAGTGCTTTGAGTGGTGTTCTATTGTCGTGGGTAGGGTATTATGGGATTTTTTTGATATCAGGATCAATGTATCTATTTAGTTTATTATATGGTTACTACGGGTTGAAAGTGCCTAAAAATAATTCTGGAGAAAAAGCAGTAAGTAGTAGATTACTAATAATTTTCAAATCTATTATTGAGTTTGAAAAAACTCTTTTCTCTTTTTATTATGTTGTGTTAAAATGTTAACTACTTGAAAAGAGTTAATAGTAATATGCTATGTATGAAGTTTCCAAACGATTTTAACCCATATAACATGTTTCAGGCTACGCCAATTAGTAGTAAAGGGTTCCTAAGAGATTTCTTTGATGTTAGTCATGCAGCAGAAAGTTTCAAGGTGGTTTTCCGAAAAGGTCAACATAACCGGAGACTCAGGGTTTCATTGCTCTTGTGCTGCGTATTTGTTACTTTTGGTCCCCTAAATGGTGAGTATTGAAAAGCTGGTCACACGAAATACTTGAAGTCTTGTCTCCAAGAAAAGGTATGCGAGGTATTTTATATTTCCATCTTACAAAGAAAAACATTTTGTTTGTTTAGTCTATTTGTTCTTCATTGTTCTGATTATACGAGTATTTGTAAAGTTTTCCAAAAGATCTTTATCTTATTTTGGCATAGATTTAGAGGAAGACGATGCCTAGAAAATTTCAAATTCACAATTGTAGTCATTGTCATCATGATAATGGAGACTATGACTATTACTATGACAGTGTTCTAATAAAAATAATAACATATTTATTTTAGGCGAATTCTCTATTCTGTATTTGTTCACAAGATACAGATTCAATTGGAATGAAGTGCAGTACAGTGCTTGGTCTACGTATTCTGTTCTAACCAATACACTAGGTGAGTAAGTACCACAGAACAGTTGAATAAGTAGCACTGAATTATTATTTGGTAATTATAGACGTGAGCTAGTGAGCAGGACTCAAATATACACGTTTTAATTGAAGTGCACCGTGTTATTGAATAGGTACACAATATTCCTTTCTGGAAGGATAGAATACGTAGCTATGTCATATAAACATAACTTTTTGCTAGCTGGTTCAAATCCAGCCTCAGAGTTTTCGTTTTTAATAAAAATAATAGCTTAATTTATTCATTTATCTCAGAATTGGGGGCCATTTTTTATAGATTTCATTAAAAGCTAGATAAGAGTCACATCAGTCTCCAAGCAACCATGAAACCTGTAAAGGCTTAGAAACGGCAGGTTTAAAAAAATATCTCATAGAATTATAGTATTCTATTAATTTCAGGCACTTACTTTTCAATGGCATTGTTTACCAACCATTTCAAGATGGACGACACACTTCTCTGCGTCATATCTCTAGTTAGCAAGATAGCAGCTTCTTTTGTGTACACTTTCGCTAGAACAAATTTGGAAATGTATATGGGTAAGGGCTGCTGCAAATCGTTCGCTGCTGGACCTATGTACCACAATTATTATTCGTGTGATCTTACAAGCGGCAAACCCCCTGAAAAACTAAAATGACTGACCAATCAGTGAAAATGTGATTGCCCCAATACAAATTTATACTTTTTGTAAACCTTGGACCAAAAGGCGTCGATTGGTAAGAAAACAAAATTTGTGCGGTTGGGCTATTAATTGTTATAAACAAATTAATTTGTTAACTGATAAAAAGTTGGTTTTTATAATGGAAAATGATTTCTAAGGGTAAAACGGGCAAAATAGAACACTTTTTACCAAGTGATTTTTTTCGAAAAAATGCGTTTTAAAGAAGTTACAACCAGTTTAAAGCGCAAAAATGGTCACATACAAAATTTTTTATCTCGCCGAGTTTTGATCGAATTCAAAAAAAATCCTGCGGCAGAATACTTCCCAGATCTTAAGCTTCAACTAACTATTTTTCAAAATGAGAAAATGTACATTTTTCACATCGTAAAATCTATTTATACAAATAGTGTTTTTTTAGCGTTCCACAATCCGTTAAAATGTGTTCTATTTTGCCCGTTTTACCCTTTGAAATCATTTTCCAATATAAAAACCAACTTTTTATCAGTTTGCAAATTAATTTGTTTATAGCAATTAATAGCCCAACCGCACAAATTTTGTTTTCTTACCAATCGACGCCTTTTGGTCCAAGGTTTACAAAAAGTACAAATTTGTATTGGGGAAATCACATTTTCACTGATTGGTCAGTCATTTTCATTTCTAAGCACATTTTCGGGGGTTTGCCGCTTGTCTAGATAGCTCTGCTCTAGATTTGAATAATTCTCAAATACTGAATGGAATCAGGCGTTACCTGGCGAAAGTCCATGATAAAACAATTGTAAATATGATGTTTAATTTTTTTAAATTAATAGCACTCTTTTCGCTTCAAATAAGACGTTACAAACGTCAACATTATGTTTCACCTCTACACGAGGCATTATCAAGACTGTCTCAAAGAGAACAGCAAACTGTAACGCAAGAACATAGTTACTTTTAAGGTATGAGTATACAAATCTCAATAGCGCGATGTAGGATGTGATACCTACAAGAACTTTCCATTTAAACATAATATTAATAGGGGGGCCCCGGCCTATAATTTGTCAAAATATTTAAGTACACTTATTAAGGAAACCATTGATTTTAAACCTAAATTTTCATTGAAAAACAGCAGTGACTTAATTAATAAAATAAAAAATATTAAACTACCTTCCAACGCTCAACTTGTGTCTCTGGACGTGAAGAGTCTGTTTACAAATGTTCCCTATACTGAATGCCTAGAAATCATAAATAATAAGTTAAAAATTAACAGAATTAATATTAATAAAATTGACGAAATATTAAAATTAACAAAATTATGCATGACCGAAAACTATTTTCAATTTGACAATCGATATTATTTACAGAAAGATGGGTTAGCTATGGTGTCGCCACTGAGACCCTTGATGGCAGATATATTTATGGACTCCTTTGAGACAAAACACATAGTTAAGAACAGTCATATTTTGTACTACTTCAGATATGTGGACGATGTTATAATTTGTTGGACGGGTAGGTACTAAACGTCAGCTTAGTAGTTTGGTTTGTAATCTTAACTCAGTACAACCTAGGATAGAATTTTCATTGGAAGTGGAAGAGGATTCCACCCTTAATTTTCTGGATCTGTCAATCTCTATGAGGGGCGATGTCCATGAGTTTAGTATTTATAGAAAGCCAAATTGTATAGATGTCGTAATACCCTATTCTTCTAACCACCCTTGGCAGCACAAGATGGCGGCCTTCCATAGTCTTTTGAACAGGATGCTGGTAGTGCCTATGAACCAACAATCATATAACAACGAGTTGAACATAATTTGTCATATAGCACAGGTTAATGGTTACGGTGTGGATATTATGGTGTATTCGATGCTAAATAAAAAGCGTAGACAGATTAGTTATCGTTTATTACACCCTGACCCGGGCCCTATCAAGAAGTACACTGCCTGTTTGCCGTATTTGGGTTCCGTATCATTGAGTGTTGCCAAAATCCTGAGGGATAACAGTATGTGAAGTATGTGGGACAGACTGGCAGGTCCTTCGATATTAGATATAAGGAACATAGAGCGGCGTCCCGCAATGGTTGTCCTGAGAAATCCCTCTTCGCGAAGCATCTTCTTGACACTGGTCATTCCTTGAACAATAGTAACACTTTTAAAGTTTTACGTTTATGTGAGAAAGGGTTCAAGTTAAGTGTTTGGGAAAGGCTAGAAATAGTTAGAAGAGATGCGGACACCTTACTCAACGAACAAATAGATTTTCACACATCTCCCTTACTTAATCTGTTTACGAACAGACAGACACATTAATTGTTGTTGGTTTGTGTGTGTCATTTGGGTTTTCTACGCAACTTATCAAGAGACAGTAATTAAATCAAACAGATAAGGTCAAGTATTGGTGAATACCTATTTTTGGAACTTAGTTAGCATGATCTGAGGTTTCTACCCACATTAGTTATTGTAAAGAATCCTACATCGCGATAATGAAATTTGCACGCGTTTACTTATAAGCAAACACGTTCCAACCACGAATTTTGCTGTTCTCTCTTAGACAGTCTTGATAATGCCTCGTTTAGAGGCGAAACAATTGTCGACGTTTTGTTGTCTTTTTGATTCTGCGAAAAATTAATGCTATTATATAATTTTAAAAAGTTTTTTCTTAAAACATTTTACTTACCATTGTTTTGTCATGGATTTTCGCCAAGTAACGCCTGTTTCTATCCAATATTTGGATAACAGTATATTTCCGGCTTTCAGAGCCCAAAACACCTTGAGGGAATTATGTAATGGTAAGGATGTGGTGGCAGTTTCAAAGAAGTCGGAGGTGTATTTGCTTCATTGCGACACTTGTGATATGAGGTATGTCGGTCAAACTGGTAGATCCTTTGAGGTCAGATTTAGGGAGCATTTGTCGGCTTTCCGTAACGGCTGTCCGGAGAGGTCCCATTTTGCTAAGCATCTTCTTGATACAGGTCCCACCTTGAACAATGATAACACGTTTGAGATTTTGAATTTGAGTGAGAAGGGGTTCAAATTGTGTGTCTGGGAGCGCTTGGAAATAGTTAAATGGGATGTGGATACCTTACTTAATGAGCAGACTGACTGTCATACGTCTCCTTTGCTTAGGTTGTTCGTGGAAAATCAACCACGGTAGTTTTTTGTAGATTTGAGGTATAATTGGCACCGTGTTTTTTCTTATAATTAAAGAGTTACTTTTTGTTTTAAAAAATACCTATTATTAATTACGGAACCACTTTTAATTGTTTCTACCCCCGTTTTTTGTTGTTGGTAGGTATGAATCAAGTTATTATTATATTCAACGGAAAGTTCTTGTAGGTATCACATCCTACATCGCGCTATTGAGATTTGCATACTCATAGATAATGCCTCGTGTAGAGGTGAAACATATGTCGACGTATATAACGTCTTATTTGAAGCGAAAAGAGTGCTATTAATTTTGAAAATTAAACATCATATTTACCATTGTTTGAATAATTCTTTCAGTAACATTATCCTGAAATGTTACAGACTACGCTATATCTTGGTTATATCACCCATCAGCAAGGATAGTGCCACAAAACAAAAAAAAATGTTGCTGGAAAGTCGTATTCATTTTTTTTATTTTTAACTTCTATTTATTTTGTTTTGGATGATCACTGAACCGAAGGTTTACCTACTTGTGTAACCTATTTCATCTCTCATATTATTTGTAACTGTCAATAGACTGCATCTGACAAGACTCCCAAAAAACTCTCAAAAGGGTGTTGTTATATATTCCATCCGTGTGGCGCACTCGAATTACGATTTTTTAAATCAGATAAAATTTATGTCGGCTATCAGATGACATATCTCAAATTCGTATTATCCTGTGTTGAGACACTTTCCTTGCCAATGGGCGATGTATTCCCGTGTAAATTGGGAACAAGAAAACTATAAACAACCGAGTGGAGACATTAATGCCCATTTCTTCACTCCTGGTTACTTATAATAACAGATAAATAAATATTATCAAACAGTAAACAGTCGGTAGATAAGCACTAGATCATAAATTATGTAAACCGTATATCGATGCTCCCAAGCAACAACCCGGTAATCGTAAAATCTAAATTTTACAGGAGAGCAGATTTACTTATTTTATGAAATATCTTTTTAACCAGTGGGACTATTGAAGTCAATGATATATCAAATGAAAGCTATTTATTTGAGGATTTAAACTGAGCTATTAATATGATATTACTTTCATTCAAAATCTTGTAAATAACAAAAATAAATAATACCTAAAATTCTATTCATAAAATATACAGGTATAAGTACTTACGGAATTATTGCAGTAAATTTATGAAAAAAAATATTTCGTAATTTTATATTATGAGCTTCTACAGTGTTATATTTTATTATATAGGTGATACATAATGCGTTATTATGGAGTTATTGTGGTATTGTCTATAAACTTTATAAATGGTATTGATAAATAACATTATTATTGCAAGTAAGTGTATTATATATTGTACTATATATTGTATTATATACGTCTTACCTGTGTTACCCCGGCTATGTCATCGAGGAACAATTTCGAGACAAAGTCGGGGTGTGCGTGTTCGTTAGGGCGGATGTTTGCTGCCGCCGGTTGCGCTGCTAGAGAACCCCTGCAATTCCGTCCTTTGGCTGCACGTAGACCATGGCTCTATGAGCCAGATCTACGTGTGCGTCTACCGTTCCACACAGGGGATTCTGAGACAACAAAGCTCTTCCAGTACCTCAGCGAGACGGCTGATGAAGCGCAGGTGCGGTTCCCGAACGCTGACCTAGTATTTCTGGGGGACTTCAATGGCCATCACATTGAATGGCTGGGGTCCCTCAAGACTGATCATGCGGGTAGGGCCGCCCATGCGTTCGCTCTCTCCCCACGGTCTGACCCAGATGGTAAGCGGGATCACCCGGATACCAGACAGGTCAGATCACGCGCCCGCTCTGCTGGATTTACTGCTGACGAGTCGCCCAGCCCAGTACAGTGTTTCGGTAGGAGCCCCATTGGGTAGTTCCGACCACTGTGTTGTTCACGCTGGCATGAAGGTATCACCTCCTGCACGTGCTGTACAAACGTCACGACGACTATGGCACTACTCGTCAGCGGATTGGGACGGTCTACGCGATTATTATGCGTCCGTCCCCCTGGAGCCAGCGCTGCTTTGTACGAAAGGCTCCCTCGGATAGCGCTTCTGCGATTGCTGGCGAGATCAGTTTAGGGATGGAATGTTACCTCCCTTTCACTGATGTCGCCAGTATCCGCAGACCCCGTCCCTGGTTCGGGGCGAGATTGTGCCAAAGCTGTTCGACAAAAACAGTCGGCATATCGCGCCTGGATCAGGGCCCGGGCTGTGCGCGACCCAAACGTGGGCCACCTCAAAGCAGCGTACAACCGGGCCACAAAATCCAGCAAGAGGGCCTTTAAGAGAGCGGATACCCAGCGCATTTCGCAGGGGCTCACTTCCCATCCCACGGGCAGCCGTTGATACTGGCTACTGGCCAAAGCCGTGCAATCTAACTTCTGTCAGCCCTCGCTGCCACCGCTGCGTTACCCAGATGAAACACTGGCTCACCAAAGCCCAAGAGAAAGCGGAT